>JAAGNO010030462.1:61504-72837 GCA_033439905.1 Ceryle rudis
GGTAAAGTTTGTTATACACATTTATATATATATTTGAAAACCACACATGAAATGTTTCTGAAATATTAACATTAACAATCTCATCCCAAGTAAGGGATGAAAGCTTTTTGCTATCTCTGTACTTTCAGCGGATGCTTAGAGGACATGGTTTTTGATGCATTCCTCTCACTAGTTTACATTATCACCTAGCACTGTCCCGATACAGAGTTAATTTTATGCCACTTTGCACCAAAATTCCAGTGTGTGAAAGCCCAAACTATGTAACCACTCAGCAGAACAAGCTGTGCTGTGCCAATCAAGATTGTTTCAGAAAAACAACATAAAAAAAAAAAAAAATAGCCTTGGTTTTAGGTAAAAAAGGATTTGGGGATCTACCAGTTGCAGTAGCAGTGCTTGCAGGAAAAGGTGAACCTGTCCCCTTTCAGGGCATGGGCTTTGCTCAGACCATGGAGAGTAACACTTAAGCTGGGAGACTTTCCTACACGTCCAGTAAAATGTCCTTTCTGAAACCGGGAAAGTCACATTCAACAGCAAGTGACATTTATTCCATTGCCATCCATGCTGGCAGAACATCACCCTCTGCTGCTCCTGGGTCTAACCCACCCTCTGGGAGCAGTCAAGGAAGTGTCTCTTTCCAGGAGCACCACATTCAGCTTGTCATTACTCTGGGCAGAAGTGAGCCGTGGCCACTAGTGTGCCTGAAACTCCTGGGGCCCAGGAGATGCTTAAATCTAAACCTCTATCTGAACTCTGTTGAAGGGACACACCTTTGCAGCCCCTCAGAACGTTACATGTGCTCTGCTGAGGGTGTTTGGGAGCTGGAACCACCTTTTCAATGTGCCCTCACAACTCGCTTCTAATTGAATTTTCCTTTAATGATTGTACAGGAGAAGAAGTGATAATTGAAGGGGAGGGGACCCTGCCTGACTCCAGTGTGTATGTTCAGCTGATTTATTGCAGGTAATAACCAGGGCCTCACTGGATTGTTCCCATTGGGAAGAGAGGCTGGAAACAAAAGTCAGATATTTACAATACTGAGCCTTGTTTCCTTGAACACAGAAGAAGAAAACCAAGCAGGACTTCTCCTATTCACCATTTCCAAATCAAGGTCATTAACATGGCCTACACCCAAGACAGTCTGTCCTCCTGTTATTTCAGGGGTCCATTAGGTGACTCCTTTTCTCACTGGCACAGCTTGCCTCAAATCCTCTAGCCTTTACCTTTGCACTTACAATCTTTAACATGCAGCCCATTGCTTTGGCTGAGAAACCAAAGAGAAACATCAATCATCCTTAGCCGTCATTGCAGAAATAGGTGTTAATTGGTCCTTCTATTCAGTTTCCAAGAGCGCAGTGGTAAGTGAACCACCAGCTTTAACTAAATCTGCAGTTGATGCACTCTCCACCATACATGAAGCATTCATAATTCCTGATTTATTCTGTTCTGCCACAGCCTGCTGGAGATAAACTCCACCACAGCATCCTTCTGTGCTGCATCCTACATTTACTCACTCCACACAAGCGTGCACCTTGTTTCATTTTTAGCGTTAAACCGTGCAGTGTGTTCAAGTGAATGGTTTCTTAAGAGCTCTACTGCGTCAAAAGCTTTTAAGGAAAATTGTCCCATGAAAGCACAATGAAACCTGAATGCAGAATGCAGCTTCATGCTTGTACCACTCCTGTCTGGAAATGAGGTATCTGTCAGAAAAGCAGCAAACAGGCATGAGTAGTTCTCTCTTTATTTCTGCAGGTGGCACCAAGCATTTAGTTCTGAGACATACTTGCTCATTTAAAGCTAGTTTGAGTATCTAAAAGATGTGTCTGTGCTATTCCGCCAGCCCTTCCCGTATCACAACTATATAGTAGAATGATGCATAGACAAAGCAACAGGGTCTGGTTTGATCCTCATCCCCAGATGGTCGCGACATTAACTGCATCTCACTGAGGTGATGCAGCACTTCTTCCACCAGCTCTGAGCCCCATCTTTGTTCTGTGCCAGTTCCCACTCCTATCTGCAGGATTTATATTTTTTACAACCTCATAAGCCTCATTTAATTTTTAAAAATCTTTTTTTTTTTTTCCTTAGTTTCATGCTCTCATTCCTTGGCTTGGTTCCTATGAGCTGATCTCCACGGGCAGTACTCCCTGAGCACTGAACACCACGGCCATGCACAGCTGAGATGTACCAGCTGGCCGGTGGAAATGTCTCCTGGTGAAATCTGCTTTGCTATAGCTTCTCCATCCAGAGCGAGGGGGATAAAACTTCACATTTACATTAGTGGAGGAGAGGAATGAAAGGCGCAGGGGGCAGAATGCTGAACCTGTGCAGCCTTCCTTCTTGTACAGGTACCTGTGCAATACAAGGCACACAAGTAGAGGAAGAGAAACCATGTTATACGGGCATTTAGAGGCAAGACTGTTGTGCTGCACTGTGCAGAGCCTCTTGTAGTGAACTATCCCGCTCACCTGCCCACCTGCGTGGCCTTGTGCCCACGTACCAGACCCAGCTGGTCAGTGGTTCACCCATCAATCCTTGTTGCCTCTGGGATTGTGGTGGGAACCGAGGTGTGAGGCATAGATAGCCCCGGCCAGGGGCAAGACTGGACAGAAGCCAGCGACATGAGCGAGTATGGGGTTACAGCTGAGGCAAACCAACTGCTCACTGCACCCAGGGAAGGGGTATCACTAACCAGTCCCCCCGCTCTGCAGACCTACCCACACCTCCCACCATCCACCCAGCCTTGCCTGTGGGAAGCTGTACCCTCAGACCCTTTCCACAGCAACAGTTCTCTGATGATTTAATCTCACTGGGACAGAGACACTGGTACCACACACCCAGGGCACCCTTTCTTTTGAGCAGTGGAGGTCTGTGCCGCTGGATGTTCAGACCACCCCAGAGCATCCTGACAGCTCTAGCCAACACACATGCCCATGCCAATTTGGTGAACCTGGGAGAGACCCAGAACTAAAAGTGCATTCTGGTCAAGAAGTATAAATATCTGTATTCCTAACCACTTGCCATTGCTGTAAAACTTCAGTGGCACAGTCACAACCCTCAAATTTGCAAACTGTAAGCTCTTCCACAGTTATGCTGGGTGTTTTGAGATTTTGAAGCTCAGTTGGGGATTATCAGTCTTTGCCAGTTACCTTTTTGGGTGCTCCTTCACACAGATGGCCTGACTGGCTGCGTTGTGTCAGAGCCAGATTGCATTTCACTGCAGCCTTTTGGAGCTGTTACTCTATCCCCAGGCTAACATATCTCCCATACTCGCGTGCAAAGCAGAGACAGCTTAGTGGCCCGAGCCCAAAAACGTTATGACTTATTAATTTAGCAACACATTTTATTCACCACTGGCAGTATGGGCTGAAGAGCAAAATGAGGAAGCCAGATTCTTCCCTGTCTCCCGTGTATCAAAATACAAACATCTATAGCACTGCACGGTCATGTTTATTGCAACCACAACCTCCAGGGCTGGACACTGAAGAAAAGCACTGGAAGCAGATGATGCTAAATAGATGATGCTATAGCTGTCTGAGCCTCCTCCCGGTCCTGCTCTGCAAAGCACTCTGCTGTTTGACTGGATTGTACATAGGTTCTTGCACTCCATCCATCAGTGTTATATTTAACAGCTACTTATACCGTGCTTGTTTTTCTTAGCTGGGCTATCCAGGTACTCAAGGTATGTACACAGTAAATTTAGAACTGATGAAGATTTTCCTTGATTTCCTTGTATCACTGAGGCACAAAGTCCCAGATTATTTCACTTAGGTAGCACGTCTGGCCTACAGCTGAGTGTGCTGCTGTGTACTGAAGCATGTACTAGATACAATATGCTTTAGAAACATAATAATATTTAAAACGTAGATAGTGTCTTATAATTTCAAAGCCCTGTATAACCACAAACTAATTGAGGTTCATGGCATCACCTTTAAGAAGATAAGGAACTACCACTGAGAAGTAAGTAGCAGCCAACACTTATTACCTTGAGGTTTGAACTGCAGTAGTTATTTTTCCAGGTGTGGAAAACTGAGTTTGCTCAGATGCCACTGTACAGTAATAACTAGCAAATGTCAGTATTTAAATAGAAACTTCAAACGGAAACCTCCCACCCCCATCCACTTTTCCACCCACTCGCCAGCAAAAGTTGTGCAGATAAAGTGCTTGTCACAGAACTCGTCACAACTTCTTTTCACACGAATTACGCAGCCCAGATACCACCTTGAGTCAGTGGGGTGCAGGCTGGATGAAAATCATGCCCCTGGGAATCCCCTGAGAAAAGACAAGGCTACAGACCTGGTAGGCTGAGCTGGTTGTTGTCATACTAAGAAGAAGAACCAGTATTGCTGGTGGAGGGCAAGCACCTCCTGCTCAGACTTACAGAGGAACTGGGTGCTTCTTTCTTTTTAATTTCCTGCAGCAGAGCAAGCTTCAAAAGGCCTCTGTGTGAGCTGCCTGCTTTGATCCAGTCCAAAACCACCTTGAAATTGGGAATCTCAGATACCAAAGCAGGTGCTGCCTCACCACTGCTAGGCAAAGGAGAATCTTCAGGGCTTTTCCTGAAGATTTCTCTCCTCCCTTTTTCTTCCTCGCTGGACAAACCATGCAACCTCAACAAAGTGTGGGATTATTGCACTGTGTTCACAGTAATTTAGACCAGGCCATTTACCACAGGATTTCAAACCACTTACAGCTCACCGCTGTTGATTTGAGCCAGAAACCTTACCACTTGAAAACAGAAGTCATGGCAAATAAACTAGTAGAAACTCTATTTGCAATTCCATGACCTGTGCTAACAGCAGTCGTACTGAAAGCCATCAGCTCCCAGAAAATAGGAGCCCTATGGGCTTCTGTGAGCTGGGTAAGAGGGTGGGAGAGTACCAAAACTGAAGAGTTTGCCATGAAAAGCTCACTCGAGTAAGTGCTGGATGAGTTACTGAAGCTGTCCCACCGGCTACTGGGTGTTCAGACAGTCAGTGGCTGTTGTGTGTGGTTCACCGGGCATGGGGGAGAATTGCATTGAGTACTCTGGAGGGTCCTTTTGGAGCTAATACTGTTTATGTGAACAGCCAGCATTGCCACAAAATGTATCGAAAGGATTCCTACAGGCTATACCTATCTCTCATTTATTTCAGAAATCTTTAAATGTCTTGCTAGCTTGGCCCTTAAATTTCTGGAAGAAAGAAAACTGGCTATCTTTGCCAAAGACATAAATAAATGCAAAGCTAGGAGATAACAGACTGGACTGAGTGGATTTCTTGGGGGGCTACAATACCACCTGCTGCTGAATCCATGGCCCAAAGCATCCACGTACTCATCATGATACACTTACCTATTATTTAGCACTCACAATGCTTTGAAGAACTGATCCAGTGCTCATTACAGACAGCTACACTGGAGGCCTAATTGCAGAGTACCTCACTGATTACATCAGAGGGGGGTGTAATAACCGATCGGCTGTGCGTGCGAAGTGGAACTGGCATAATTTAGCATCTGCATTATTTGTAACTCTGACTTAGAAAACTCTGGTTGCCATAGACAGGCGTCACTTATACCACCTTCAAACAGCCTAGTCAGGGACATCTTGTTACCTGCCTGTTAAAAAATTATCATTTTAAAATAGTAATCGTGAATAATTAATTTCCCTCTTTTTTTTTTGTCATACATGGAGCACGTCTTTTTTTCTGGGGTAGAAAGTGTCCTTCTCTTGCAGCTCACAGCCACGTTTTGAAAATGTATTCTGCTGGGAAAACTTCGCACTCGGTGATCTCCTCAAAGAGCAAAGCACTCCTTGTTTTATTGCTTCAAAGCATGGAAAGGTTAACTTTTGAGGGAGTGACAATAAGAAAATGCTCAAGGAGAAACATCTGTCCTTTGCCTTCCTGCTCCATCCAGAGATTTAAATGAAGAGGAATCCAAATGGGAAAGCATGAAACCTCCTTATGACAGATGCTAGCAATTTGTCCCTGCAATGCAATCCACAGTTTCAAGAACAAATGGCACTGCTGTGATTTTGTAGCAACAACTTCACAGAAAACCCTACCAGGCAGGGAAACTGGCCACAGATGGGTTGGTGCTTGTGTTTTAAGGCTCTCAGCTCCAAATCTAGCTGCTTATCACTCCTTCCAGAGTCTGAGGTCCTCAGTAGCAGAGCTCTTGTTGGGCTAGTGTTTACCAAGCGCTGTCTAATGGGTCCAAAATCAACTTTTGGGTTAAATTTAAGGGGAAAAAAAGTGTCAAAAGAGAGTTTTATTTGTGTAAAGTGAGCAGAAGTCTGATCAGAACCTTACCCTGCATCTCTCACTATGTGTGCATAGATGTGTGGGTGCAGGAAGGCAGAGGAAATATGTGAGAGAAGTCACAAAAGCTCCTAGATAATGCCTCTAAAGTATTTCTAAGCCGTTGCACAAGCAACAATATACAGAGACTTAAATTCAGACACAAGGGATCTATTTTACGTGGACAGAAGAATACTCATGTGGAATACGCTTACAAAGAAGCTTCTTTAGGCAAAACAAACAAACAAACACTGGAGTCATTTATCTCCTTGCCCTCTTTTTGTGCTGGAATACAGGAGCTTCACAGTGTTACAGTCTAAAACTGTGGCAGGGGCCTCCCACTGTCCCTGCTGAGTTCATCTGCAGAATCCCACTTCAGTTCATTCAGCTGGTCAGGAGCAGAGGGCCCATTTCATGGGAGGACAAGGTAGGGTCTATGGCATAGCAGCCTGTGAGACCAGTGTCCTTCCAAGCCATGTAAGAAGCCGGTGGGAATTGCCAAAGCAGCAATTTCCAAGCCAAAACAGGAAGGAGCGCCATAGATTTCAGTAACAACTACACTGCCAAAGCCTCTTTTCTAAACACTTTTCTTACAAAAAGGAACCACTCTGTGTTTGCCCAAGCGTTATTTCAGTACGAAATTGGTCTTTAAAAAATGATTAAGTAATCCAAGACCTAAAAATCTTTCTTGATACTGATGAATAGGACCCATAGACTTTACCCCATATTGAACTTGGTACGGTTGGATTAATCGAATGGGGAGAGGCAGAGTCAGCAGCAGAATTAACAGATTGTAACGCCCAGACAAGAAATGGAACCACAGCTTCTCAAGGCTGTGAATGCAGCCAGCACCCATCTGTGCCAGAAACGCATACAGTCTTTTATTGTGCAGCCCTAACGGGATCCATCCCACACCCAGAGCATCTTTGGTTTCTGACAGAGAGGAAAACAAATCGGACGCGGTCATCCTAAAACACAACTTGTTAGTGCCCACTTTCATGTGTAGGGGAAAGGTTCCCTTCCAAGCTGCTTGGAACAGCATTGGTGTAAAGGAGGGATTTTCAGATAGGCAAATCCAAAAATACTGCCGGGAGTTGAGTTTAAAGTAGCTCCAGCTATTAAGTGCCTTGATTTTGAGTTTGGGTGGATTTTTGCTGCAGCTGCTGAGAAGAAGTTTCTTCCTTCTCTTACCCTGGTGAAGGGGTGGTGTAACCGTGTCCTGCCAGGGCTCCCCTTGGCTGGAGTTTGCTTTCCTTTGGCATGGGAACAGCCGGGCGAAAGGCTGCACATGGCCTATACTGAAACTGCACAGGATATCAAGACAATGTAACGAGGCTATTAAATCTAGGCCTGCCAAGAAATCTAGCAAGAGCAGGTGGCATTATGAACCAAAAGGTCTAACGGAGCTTGGGAAATAGAAGCTGCTCCTGATAAATCTCATTCTTACTGCAAGCAGAGCCACTCTTCAAACTCCAAGCAAATTTAGGAAAGCAAAGTCTTCAGGCGAAGCTTCTATCCTTGTGCTAAGAACCTTCCTCATCATCACTACAACCTGCACTTTATTTGTGTTTTTTCCAAAAGCAGTGAAGGCAGTTATCAGGGACTCGCCTCTGCTCTGTCAAGGAGCTTTGCACATCCTAAAATTAGCATGACTGACTGCTTCTCTTTTTTGTCCAAGATGTCTTCTTTGTAAACAGAACTTTCAAAAGAAGCCACCTTTGAAAAGCCACTCTTAGAAAGAAAACCATCTAAGCAGTGTTGAGTTACTGAGAAATATTTTCACGCTTAGAAAACTGAAAAGCTATTCTGTATCCTCAACTTTGCCAGAAGTACTCACTTCTAGGCAGGGATCAGTCAGAAGGATGTTTAGATCAGCTGAGGAGTCATCTAAGAGGCTTCAAAAAGTGCCCTCTCAGTCAGATGCGCAGCGCTGTTAGAGTAGTACTGTAACTCTCCACAATGGTGTTTTATCTCAACACCACTTGGAACAATACAATATTCATAAAAAGCCACTGCTGGAATATATTATCTCATCAGCACATGATGATAAGATTAAATTGTTTAGCGTTAGAAGTGATAAGGATTGCCATATCAGTTGGAACCATATTACTTAGTGCCATTGACAGCAATCGTATCAAAATTCTGGATAATTTCAAATGATTCATTAATAATTACCAGATTGTGCTGTAAGCAAAGGGAAATGCTGGAACCTACACAGCCAGTGTGATGGGATGCATACCTTAAGAAAACTGACTGAGTTGATTCACCTTAATCTTTTCTTTGGGAAATGTACTGCTCCAAATCAGAGAAGGACAAGATAGGAAAACAATTTTAAAAACTATCCAGCTGCTCTACAGATCCTGCAACAAATTCTGGACCAGATTTGGGCTCTCTGGGGCAGGGAGTAGTCTCCTGCTCTCTCTGTTTAGCCGCTATTACTGCAGGCTCCTAGACACTGTGGCTATAGAAATAGCCAGTGATGACAGCAGTAGGTGTTCAGATGTGCACTGAGCACTTGAGCAGAGAGTATCTCGGTTTAGTTGAACAGATGCAGCTTTTACACACTGTGTTTAGGCAGTCACTTTCACAAAACCAGGCCCAGAGCTGAACTTTTATTATTTACCATTATTTGTTTACTACCTTGTGTGCTCAACCTATCAGACACATACACATATACACATAAATACAGTAACTGTCAATCTCAGAGATGGAAAGCCATAGAATAAATAAGTAAATATGTAAACACTGAAAAGACAAGAGATGGTGAGAGCAGATTTAGGGTAAACATAAGGAAAAATTTTTCACAGTGAGGGTGACAGAGCACTGGAACAGGCTGCCCGGAGGGGTTGTGGAGTTTCCTTCTCTGGAGAGGTTCAAAACCCACCTGGACATGTTCTTGTGTGACTTGATCTACGGGATCCTGCTCTGGCAGGGGAGTTGGACTGGATGATCTTTTGAGGTCCCTTCCAACCCCTACCATTCTATGATTCTATGGTTTTCATATGCCTATTCTGACCCCAGTAATAACTAAAATTGGGATGGGAATATGTATGCTAAGGCAACACAGAGGTGATATTCTATGAAATGAGAACCATTGGGCATGCACACGATGGTTACAGATAGGAAAGGAGCAGACCTGTTTCCACATGTATTACGTGTGCACGTTCTTTCTCACTTTATTCCTTTCTCTATAAACTCGTCCCCTGTCCTTGAAAAACTATTATACAGCAAAGGCTGATCTAAGACACAGAACTGGTGTCATGCACTGAAGTGTCAAACCTTTTCTGCCAGCTACCCAACTCAGCCACATGATCATGAGGTCTTCCCCTGAACTCATTTATCTTTTGTCACCCCTTAGTATGCTCAATCTAAATTTAGAAGGCAGTTCTGCAACCCTTGCATTGGATAATACTTGTTCTGGACAATGGTCCCAGAACACACAAGCAGGAATTGTCGAATAACAGCAACACAGAGCTGTAAGAGACCTCCAGAGGTCATGCAGTCCCTCCTCCTGCCCTCTGATCAGACCTGCCTTTCTGGGCTGATACTCATCCAGCCACAGATCTCCAGTGTTAGAGCTTTACCACTTCCCCGGCAATCTATCTCACTATGCTTCCCTGTCCCCGCCCCTGCCTGATAATATATTCCTTTAAATGAAGACTTAATCATCCCTAACTAAAATTGAGTTTATTTTCTTTTATTCTCTCTGCTTCAGTCAAAAAAGCAGATCATCCCCCTTCATTTGCCTCTTCTTAATCTTCTCATTATTTTTGCTGACTTCCTCTAATCTTCTCCACTTGGCTTGTACCTTCCAGGGCAGTGCCCCAACAATAGTCCTGCTGATGCCTTCATAGCTGAGCTGAGTGGGGGGCTGCTGCATGTCCAAGGGGCCACCCTTCAGTCCGTGCTCTCAGGCAGGCTGCTTCCCTTTTCACAATACCATGGCACTGTTGACTCATGCTCAGCTTGTGACATCCCAGATTATTTTCTGCTCTGTCTGCTATTTAGCAAGATGTTCTCTGTCTAGTCTTTCTCCAATTAATTATTCCTGCCTCAATGTTTTATGTTGCATCAGTCCCTATTTATCTTTATATTCTCCTGCACTATATTTCTAATCTAATTAATAGTTTGAATTCCAAGCTTATCCTCTAACATATCAGCAGTCCTTATTAATTTTATAGGGATACTTTCCATTCCATCATCCATGTAACTAATAAACATACTGGACCAAGGACAAACTAAGGGCTTGATTCCATATCTCTTCTATTCAGCAATATTTTCTAATAAATTTACCTCTAAGGAATTATTCACCCAGAAAAACACTAGTCAACTTGATCCAGGACTGGGAAATGAGGTCCTTAGAGTATAGATGCATTAGGGACACAGATTGTTTCAGGTACTCGTCCCAGCAGGAGAGTAATAAACAACAATGTGCAGTTAAAGCCCATTTGGAAAGAAGGTTGGACGGCTACAGTAATTTTCATGCCACCAATTTTCTTTCCATCAGCCATGGCAGTTACATTCACGGCAGGAAACCCACTATAATCTGTCACAATATATGCCTCACACTTTGGGATTTAGAACATTTTGGAATGCTTTTTTTATCATTTTTCAAATGCTATGCGTGGACACAGATATACAGCTACGGGTAATTTCCCTGGTTTCTTGTTTTAGCTCTTACTCAGTGAGACTCTGACATAAATGAAGTTGAACATAAATGAACATTTTACTATTAGATACTTTGGTGATCAAAGCGATTAGGATCTGTAGGCTCACAGAAAACCTGAGGGCTGTTCTTTTGAACTAGAATATAAAAATTGCTATTCCAGATTTTAGACTAAGTCCAGTCAAGCACAACATCTAATACTGTGTGTAACACTGGATACTCTGGGAAACAGGGTAAGGAATAGATTAATGGGTGGGTGCTTCTTCCTTTAACACCCTCCCTGGATCTATCAATGGCTTAAGTATCTTCTGAGCTAGCTTTTCTTTCTTTCTTTCTTTCTTTCTTTCTTTCTTTCTTTCTTTCTTTCTTTCTTTCTTTCTTTCTTTCTTTCT
>JAAGNO010030463.1:0-13175 GCA_033439905.1 Ceryle rudis
GGAATAGACTCCCCAGAGAGGTTGTGGAGTCTCCTTCTCTGGAGACTTTCAAGACCTGTCTGGATGCATTTCTGTGTTATCTGCTCTAGTTTTTTCCTGCTCTGGTGGGGGGTTGGAGTCGATGATCTTTGGATCTCTCTTCCAGCCCCGAACATTCTGTGATTCTGTGATGATACCACATCACCCCCACATGAACAGTATCAGGGCTCTGTCACACCATGCTCTTGCTCTGGTGTTCTTGCTTTTCTTCATGAACAGGCTGACACAATTCCTCATTCTCAGGGGCTCCACAAAGCAAGACACAAGCTGTTGCAAAGTTGTTGCTCCACTTGTTGTTGGAAGATACTGCTGACAGTAGCATGTGCTTCAACAGCTTCAAGGGATGCTCAAGCATTTTGCCAGGGCATTTCAAGACCAAACTGAACCCATTGTGTGTCTACACAAAACTTGTAAAGAGGCACAGAGTTGTAGTACAGAATATTGCCATGAACTGCATCTTAGTCTTGCCAGTGTGATATATCTCATGCTGGATGACTTTCAAAGTTGATTCACTCCTCTTGTTCATAAGCTACAAAAATGGTTTAAGTGATTACCGGGGTAAGCTAAACCAACAGCAGCTAATGGGAAAGATCAGGAGAAAAATGCTTAAGGCTCTCGGTCCACCCCAAAACCAGCCAACATCCATCCATTCTCCCACACAGGGTCTCAATGTTTGTTTGGGGAAGGATCAGGAAAAGGGTTTTCTTCTGTATCTGTGTGCCACAGAGACCAAGATAAAAGGAGCCTGGATGAGACTTCAGAGATTTCTGAGGAAATAAATGGGGAGTGATTATCGAAAGCTAGATTTAACCGTTCAGGCTCAGATTACTGACGAACACATTTAGGCAGTAAAGTCAAACAGTAAAGCAATCCTGGAATATTTCAGTTAAGGTTCTGGCGTGTTTCCTGAATAGAGCCTTAGTTCATATATTACACTGCTGAAAGCAAGGAAGCAATGTGCCCTAAATAAGAATGTCAAGATTTGCCTCCTCTGTCAGGGTAAATTACTTATATTTCACACAAACCTTGCTAAGCAGTATCTATGACTCTCCATTCCATATAAATACAAATTCTACGCATTATAAGATGGTAAAATCACTCATTCCCAAAAGGCTGATAGGGAAAGAAACCGATCATTTTCCTATTGCACATAGCTATATGAAGTATGATTGTTCTTTAAATCTAAATAATGGATTTTCTACCATAAGGGCATTTACACTGTGTGCGTTCTCTATTGTACCAGAGCTTGAAAACTGGGACCTACATCACGTCCTTTCAAGCAAAGCCATGCTAAAGATGCAATGTTTTGTGGCCATGATGCAAGTTGCGTTTTTCCAAGAACATGACTTAGAAGAAAATTTCTGGATGGTGGTTACTGGTGCACATGATTCTTCAGATGTACAGACCTGTGAGACCTGTTCCTGAGATATGGAGGCCAAGCCTCGGTTTGGAGGTTTTGCCCAGATTTTATCCCCTGCTGTGCATTTCACATTATATAAATAAGTGGGAAAGGAGAATGAGACAGTTCATCTACATAGCTACCTAAATGTCAGCAGTTGATATTGTCTACATGTCATCTCCATGATCCTGGGCTGCTGTCCAAAACACTCCTGCAAAAGAGCCAAAAACCTCAGAAGAATCAAGGTTTGCAGTAACTCTTCCCTGTTTTGTCACCTTTGGTCTTTCACAGCCTTCCACACATGCTTTGTATGGTCCATTACTCTTCACCATAGATTGATATTTACAGAAGATAATGTCAAGATTTTAAATCCTTTCACACTTTTGAAAGTGGAAGCAAAATACATTGCATCAGCCTTACAGGTACAACTGAGAAGAATTAAACAGGTAGAAACATACTAGCAAAAAATAATTACAATTTTAAAATGCAACAAGCTCATGGTTAATTCCGAGAAAATTGTGAGCCAGCCTTAAATCCTTTTTCCTTCGTGTAATGGATTCAGAGCAGTTCTTCAGCTACTGGAATCACTCCCCTTTTCTGAGAATAAATATGTTAATGAACAGCTCAGCTACTGATTCTTTTGACATTCGACTGTTCAGCAGGTGCTGAATTCAGGGTTTACTAATGCTGGTGTAGCTGCTGCCACCAGTTTCATTTTTCCCCTTCATTGAAGAACGATCTTTATAAATGAAGATAAAAGATCCAGACATGCAGAAAGACAACACAGAGTTTAACAAATAGGCTATGCGGAAGGAGGAATTCTTTTACATCTGTCTGCTGATGGAAGGTGCCTATAAACATGAGTCAGTCACTCTGTGTTGGATTACATTTTTCACTGTGGTTTTCAGCAAAGACTCAGTCCACCAGAACCTGACACTCCCAAATCCCTCGGAATCCACCAGGTACTAAAGCAGATTCTTTTTAGATTTTACAAAAATTAATCTTACCTGAGATATTTTACAAAAAAAAATTAAAATTCTACATATCAGTAACTTTCAGTCCAATTCTTATTTCATCAAAAAAAAATTACTAAATCCATTAATTCAATTTTGTGGAAGATAGAATGAGCCTGGTTCTACATACCGCTTCTTTTATCAGCTCCAATCTCTCATTCTCCAGGGAAAGCAGTACAGAAGTGTCTTGTCCTTTGATAGCAATAGATAACTAACCTCATTTTGCAAAAGCAGAACTAAACAGAAGACTTATTCTTTGTTTTCAGCAGAAGCAGTGAATCAGATCTCATTGCCTTGTACTGAACCCAATTTAAGGCAATTTGATGCCTTACACATAATCATCAAGAAGCTTACAGTTGTACCTCTTTTTTTATTTTTTTAAGGCTCTGGCATTTCTTTATGCAACAGGGTACCAAAAGGTTTCATATTTAAAAGGAATAGGATGGGTCATATCTTCTGAAGCTGTATTTCCAGGCCTTCTGCACCCTTACCCATTTGTTATGTTCAGGGCAAATTTTTGTGTTTCTATGGCACTACAGATTAAAGATGTCACTGCTGTGAAAGCAGGTATCTTCAACTAACGCTTCCTAGCCACATTACCTCAGGCTTTAGACAAACACTTCCAGGCCTCAGCCTTCATCTAGCCAGTGGTATTGGCCTATTTACCAAAGCTTTTTTTTTTCCTCTCTTCACATTAGATATAGATGCCTACTAGATGCCTATTGACAGACTAAATCAAAACCAAATGACAGGAATTTGAGATTTAGAGAGGCATTTGGTTACAATGCCATAAGGACTGGGATCTCTCTGTACCCCTGTCTAGACTGAGCTCCCATCGTGAAGGTAGGCATTACACAAACATAAAAGCCATTTTCCCATCCTGTGATGACTCATGATCTGAAGGAAGAGGAAGACGACTTGATGCACATCACAGAAATCAGTTGTGATTTTGTTTAAATGATCTGTAAGACAGAAATCAATGTCTTTGTGCACAGCAGGTATGACAAAGCAAAGTAAGTCAGGACAAAATGCCTGTGTTGTACTGACAGATGGGAAGTGAATAATCTGTACAAAACAGTGTTTCTTGGGCAAAAATAAATGGAGATGTTACTTAAGAAACATTATGGAAATTTAAATAAACAAAAGCTTTGGTATTACAATCTACCATAACCATTTTTATAATTAAATGAGAAGTGCTTCACAGTTTCACACAACATTAAGGTGACTATGAAAACCACCAGCTTACTTCTCCACACATTCATACCAGTGTTACTCCAGTCCACTGACTTCAGTGGAATAACATCTCATTTACAGTAAAGCGAAGCAAGAGGAGAAACAGACCCAAAGTCTGGAAATAAACCTGAGGTTTTTGATGAAACATAATCCTCAGCAGGAGATGCAAAAGGTGATTTTTCTGACAAGTGCTACCCAAATTCTTAATAGCATTCTCTGTGTAACCCCATCTCATTTCATCCTGACATAATCTTAATTAGTCTTAGTTCTACTGCAGAGAAGCCTACTGAGGCAGTTAGCACCATATAATTAATCAGCTATTTTGCACGCATCGCAGCAACCAACAGTGTCAACTTACTGATGTGAGTTAATACAAACAGAAATCAACCCTGCCTTTCTCTTTCACATGACCTAAAAGCATGTGGCATGGGATGAACATATGACAACTTCTTCTACACACTGCTTAATGTCCTTCTTTCCCTTAGCAGCCACTTCCTAATGCATCATTACTCCCTGCAAAATATAATTTGGTTTTGGGTTTGGTTTTTTTTTGTGCTGGTATTACAAGAAGAACATGCAATTTGATATTTCTCTTACATTTCAGTTTCCTCACAGAAATGAGTAAGTCCAACAACTGAAATAAGCAATGATAAGACATAGCTCCTGCTGAAGGGAATTCATAAATCTCACATTTTATTTTTTCTTTCTGTGTGCTTTAGCAGTTTTTACGAAACTGAATTTTCCACCTGCACATAAATTTACATTTGAGAGCACAAGCTGCAACATTCAGTCATCTCATAGCAACAGAAAAGAATGTACTCACAAATATAAACATATACAAGGTATACACTAACTCACTGGATTAAAAACTTCACCACCTGTCCATATAATTGGAGATCTTACTTTTATTCTACTGTTTGAGATTTATCTTTTGTCTTCATTGCAGGAGCCAAACATCACAGTATTGTGCCTACTGTCACTGCGGGGAAAACCGTATGATTATACGATTTGATGGCAAAGAACAAAAAAGCCACTGCTTAAGGAAAACAATTTTATAAAGCTGATTCTCCGGTCTCCTAAGCTTAAACTGAAATCATTCAATAAGCAGTACAAAACCACAAGAAGGTTTATTCAGTTTTGTATGGCATCTCTAATATGCTGTGGTATTTATTAACAGTAAATGCCCCATTTAATACATGGCAGTGCTTTGCTTCAGCAGAACACTGTAAAACTACTTGAGAGAACAATCTAGTCCATAACTAATATTCAGCATAAGAAATAGTAGTCTAATGTTTTGTGGTTTCTCAGATTCTAAGAACCAGTGAGATAATAATCTTCATAGAAAAGTGGTATTTAGATGATGGTTTATCTCAAGGACTGACGGTAAACTGCTTAACACCACCTCTCTGCAGTGTTTGTGCCCCCAAGCAGTTAAGTATCTAAGATAGGAATTATAAAGAACTGTGGCAACTTGAGTGTTTTCATTTCCAATGGTATCTCAGCACAGGACGTGTACAGCCTGTTCACTACCTGACTCAAGGACTCATTCACCATTATTATTGTTCAGCTGCCTGGGATTTTTTTTTTGTATCTGAAGGCCTATCACAAGGCCTATTGGAATTGCCAAATGTTTCCAGTGCTGTCATCCACAATTACTGCTCTTCGAAGAAAGGAATCTAATGTCTAATTCTCAGTACCCCATTGCCCTGCCTCCCCCTCCTATATGAACTTTATCTTAATTTCTTTTAGTGTTGGAAGAATACAACAATCTGGTAGGACTTGGTAGGACTGCTACCAAGTTTGTTTTAACCCAAGTAAACCAGCAGCAACTGAACATAACCAACTGTTCATTTTTGTTCCTTTTTTAGAAGATGGCAAATAAGTTATCAAGCAACAACAATGAGGACATATGTAGTGGAAGGAAAGGTAAGAAAGGTAAGTTTATCAAGCCCATCATCAAGCTACCTATATGCACCAATGCCTAATGTCCATCCTAAGGACACATTTGTCCTTTATCTTCTGATCCTGAGCTACAGTTTATAATCCTTCAGTCATCTTCACTGTAACTGAATTCAGATTTCGCACTCTGGCACTTAGTCTAACATAAGGCTGCCATAACATGCATGGGAGCCACAGCAGCTTCACAATGTGACTTTGCTTAGTCACTGAAAGCTTCTGAGGAGGACGTGAATGGGACGTCAAGGCAAGGAGTAGAAGGCAACAGAGGTAAAGACAGATTCCTGGGGCTAATTTCGCCAGCGAGAGCTATGTTTTAAAATTTCATCATGAGCAAGGCAAAACGAAGCCTAGATACAACCTAACTCCTCCAAAGGGATTACTCATCATAATAAGCTCATGATTATAGACTGTGTCTACCTAAAAATTGTATACACTGAGAACTGTAGAAAAAAGCAAGTCTTAGTCTGCAGATCTTCCCTCATGACTTCTGTTAATATCTCAGTCTGATAGTTGTATCATCTAGACAAGTTCTAGTGAAACTCTGACTGTTTTGGATCATTTTTTCCAGTCTGAAGTGCCAAATGTCTTATTAGTCAAGATCTTGGATGACTGATGCATCTCTTTCCAAAGCTAGGTTTATTAGCCTTAATCATGATATAAGTTTCATCAGCCCTGGAACATATGACATTTTACTTTATCATATGCTGTAAGTTCACTGTGTTTGGTCACATCAATTTTTTTCTATGCAGACAAATGGCATATTCACAAGAGCTTTCATTTAAAAATGGACTAAACCAGAAATAGGGATGTTTGGGAAATGGGTTTAGAAGATTAAAAACTAATGGCATTCTTAATGTCTCCATACTTTCCTACTACTTGATCTCATAGCTAGTGGTTTTTTCAACACTAGAAATATTTAACACCTCCAAATCACTCAAAAAATTCTGAACTCTTGGCATTCACCTAAAATCAGACTAAAAATTACTTTCTTATGTACAGTATGTCCTTAGTTAGGTGATGCTATTCATCTTCAGTGTGAAAAGCACAGCCACTGCAGACTCAATCTTTATCAATATGCAGTAGCCTAGGGTATCAGAACTTTTGTCACAGGAACTGGAGTGGAATCTAAGCTTCTCTGGCCCTATCCAGACCTTTCCGAAGGTCTTGGAGTTGTTAATCATGAAGAGAAGGTGAGAAGGGCAGTGGCACATTGATGTAAACAATGGGACCCAGGTGAAATCTGTACCCAAGCATATTTTATATATTCAGAGCAGGTGGCAACAGCTGCTCCCCAGAAACGTGCAAGATTCCTCAGAGAAAATAGTTTCCGATGTTTAAATCTCTTTTTGACAGCATTTTTAATCTTTAGTGCTCCTTAGTTAACAATTGGCTTAAACATGAAAATACTGGGTTTAATTTGTATTCATTCAGCAGAACATACCTCTCGTCATTCTTGTCATCCATCGAAATTAATCTCTGGATATCCATGTGACATATCTAGAGTATCTTTTCTCCAGCAGAGCCCTAAAGGATCTTATGTGTTATATTCTTAGGCTATTATTGATGCCTAGATGTCCAAAGTGTATCTTAGCATGGAATGCCTTTGTCCAGTGAAAGGAGAAATGCACATTTATGTAAAGTGGTGTGGGATTTGCAATGTCATGCACAACTTGCATGACAGCAATCTTGCTTAACAGCCCACTTCATAGTGCCAACTTTATTTATTTTGCAAGAACTCAGAAACCCTGGCATGTGTTGAGTCTGCAGTTCCATGGAAACCAGGTATTCCAAATCGAATGCTTACACTGCTAACACTATCCTCCAGATGATCTCTTTACAAATGATCAGTAATATGAAGATGTCTTATTTCCATTTATCCATTCATTTTTGTTTCTTCAGAATAAGCTTGTTTTCTAGGACCATCGGAATGTGCTACCTGCACCCAGAAGAAAATTGAGATGGGCTGCACGTACTGATTCTGGTAATATTTATAGCAAGGAATGAAATAGAAAAATCACTTAAAATGATGGTGCTTACCCCGTTCTGTGTCATAAAGGTACACAAATTTTTCCCACTTATAGTAAGTCAAGAGACTCAAGATGGCTCCTTTTAATGCTGGCCGCATCTGGATGACAAACTGTACATCTGCGTCTGTTGGGAAGCTGGGTGTGACGAAGGATGTGTGAAGGGCTCCACAAAATGATGTCAGTGTGTTCATTGACATCTGGTCATAGAATCCAAAGATGGCGTAAACTCCTCTGGAAAACTGTGAACAGACTAACAAAGACAGACAGAGGTGTTAAAATCTGACATACAATGAACACAAACAAACTTTCAGAGTTTATTTGAAGTAAGCCTTCTGAACACTCCTGAAATTATTCTGAATGATGCAATACATGGAAGGAGTTCATGAGATAATATATACTAATTTCACTGTAGCTGTGAGTTGTACTAACTTTGTCACAAGTAAACTGGCCTAAGCACATTTTTGATTCTGATTTGTCCTGCTCTGTTGTTATAATCCACTAATTTCATATTCTTTAAAAGCAATCAAGGGATTAACTTGTTTGTGTGCAAAATACCTCCACTCCCTTGAGTAGCTCTGTTAGCAGCTATACAACAAATTGCAGGTCTGCCTAAAAAGTCAAAAGGTTAAGGTGTAGTTTTCCCTGGTACACCACCTTGGTTCAGATCTGATTCAAAGAAATTGGGATGGTTTACTCCTTTATAATGCACAACTTTGAAATCTCTGTATGAAATCTGGGTGTGGTCTTTTTCAGTGAGAAATTATGGTGGCTTCTTAACTGAGTTTCAGAATGTTTCAGAAGGAATTTGGAAAGTGTATGGCTCATTAACGACAACACAAATGAGGAAACGTATTGTTGCTTCATGGGACAAAAGTTGATATCGCTTAACCTGGAGGCTTTTAGTCATTAACCATTCTGGTGTCCCAAGGAATTCATCCAGTAGCAGAAAATAATCAAAATGCAGTCAAAGATGTTTCATTTCACGTGTATTTATCTGGGGAAACAATTTCCCATACTTTATAGAGATTGAACAATGACCATCTTGGACAAAATGAAAGTATTTCAATTTATAAACGTAGGGGACTTCATAGGAGCTGCAAGAAAAAGAGTTTCTTTGTTGTTCAACTCTGTAGGGACTGAACAAAATTCTTGTGACCCTGGGTCCTTTCCACGGCAGGAGACTGCATCAGAGGTAGTGAGGGAGCCTGATATGTGAGGTGTTAGGGTCTGGACCGTAATAAAGATTTTGCAACTGAAATACACTACAGCATAGCAGCACTTCTAAACCAAAACATTTCTGGAGTGAGATGAGCAGGTCCCGTTTGTAATGAAAGTACGTTTCCCAGAAAAATGTTCACGCGGCATTAACAACTTCGCTTCTCAAGAACTGGATTTAGCAACGATTTTCAACCAGCCCCATTACCCACTTCTGCCAAAACGCTGCGAATTTAACTTTGCAAAATGCGAGGGGAAGTAATTACCGGTAAAGAAGACATGACTTCTACATGGAAATATACAGCATCGCTACTGCCAAAAGTACCACCACAAAACATTTCCTACCATAAATGCTACCACTCAGAATCACTAAAGCCTGTTAAACTCATTTTAAAAAGGATCTCCACAATATCAGCCCATTGACACAGCATCACGGATAACACCTCAAATAGGTAGTCAGGTGTGAAAATTCGATTTTCTTCCTGGAGCAAAAATAGAAATGCTATTTCTTTAAGTGTTTAAGCCAGTGTAACAGGACATGACCAGTCGTGGCTACCAGCAGCAAATAACAGCTGGTGTAGACAGGAAAGAGACATCCATGAGGCACAGAAAGGGAATAAGAAGTAGAGATTTTGGAAAGAAAAGTTTGCGGAAGTTCTCAACCACAGTAAAGAAAATATATAAAAGAATTTATAATACAGCAAGAATTTATTCCCAGAGGCATAGCTGAGGAATTAAATACACTGTTTGAAAAGGCATTATGTTAAACTATATACCAGCGGGATATAAAGTAGAAAAGCTACCATAAAAATTATCTGCTGAAGTAACAAATAAAAGGCATTAACTTACAGGTGAAAAAAAAAGAGAAAAATTAGGACTACATTAGAAAGTCTGGCAGTCTCCAAATCATTTCAATGGTGTGTAAGCCTTTTAATTCCATGGGAATAATCACTGAAGTGGGGGTAGCAGAGCGGGGTGTCCTCACATACACTGAGTCAGTACCTCACAGATCAGGCTGCTTTTACATATTTATTAATGGCCTACTTTACTAGTTTTTTATGTAGATTCTGTACTGCAGAGAAAGCAGAGAAGAGCAAGCATTCCAGGAAACATCCCTTCTTGCAATGCAAACAAAATATATTCTTAATTGTCTCCTGACCCTAAAAACCCAGAGTATTCCAAATGATCCTGGGTTCGCTTGTTATTTCCCATTGGTCATAAGGTATAAGGCTCAGGAAGACTTTTGAATCGTGACTCCACTGAAATCGCTGATTTCAAGGGGCACAGTATCTGAAAAGAGTCCTAAGAGGGCTCAGAAAGCCTACCGTGCTCTCTCGGTGTAGGACTATAACAAAGAATACAGATTAGTTCTTCTGAGGACTGCCAGTTCCTACATGCCAGAGAGTCAGCAGAGACAACAGCTGCAGTGCTGAAGGTAACCAACAGTGGTTGGCTCCAGCATGGACCAGTTCCTCTGCATCGTGCTGGGAACTAGCACAATTGGAATTGGTCTGGTTTGTGCTCTTTCTTGTTCTTAGGGACGTGGCACCTGGGCACTGTGGTCAACAGTTTGAAAATGGTTCAAGGTCTTTGTCCTTTGGGCAAATTTCTGTCTAATTAAAAACACTCTATTAAGGTGTATCTATTTTCATAGTGGATGGTACTCATTTATGCCCAGAGCTCATTCTCAATTTGTGAGTAATCTGAGAAAAAAAAATCAGTCTGCCAAGAGCAGGGCCTTCTCCAAACAATACCTAATAGCCAGCAGGGAGCTGCTGCTTGCATGGAGCATCCCAGTGCAGGTGAAAGCTTCTGATAGGGCCTTTCAGATATTTGCAACTTGTTTCCTAAAAATTCTGAAGGATCACCAACAATATCTTCTAACAAGTGCACCACTCTGCCCAGTCTTATTTCCCCTGATTCAGGTTTGTATTCCCTGCAGATCTTTAAGATGTAGCACTTTTACAGACTATCTGTCTTCTAGTTTTGAAAAATCTACACCTCTTAAGGTCCTCTGCTTATTTCTTAACAGCTTATTCTTCCTGACTACTCTGCATGCACTGTAGGGTGCCAATTCAATTTTAGTCGTCCATTTAAAAGGCAAATAAACCTTTGTTTTTTTCAAGGAGAAGCTGAAAGGCCAGTTATCCTGGTCCTCAATGTTCATTTGCATTTTTGAACTCACAATTTTGTTACAATTTTGTAGCATAAGGTCTTTTGTTTAGTTTGTGACCTAATCTCTTATGTGAATAGATGACCCTACTGAACATCCCTGAACCCACAGACATATTGTCACTCGTTTTCCAAGAGACAAACATGTAATTACATTCATTTTAATGACGTTATTGTTCTAACATCAATGAGTCGAATGCAAAATTCAATAGAAGGCTAAACCTTAGCTTTGAGCTCTTTTCACTAACTACTGTCTGTTGACAAGCAGAACAATCCTCACATTTGAGTAAGAATTTCGGTATTTTTCCTTAATTGATCACAGTTTACTTCTGTTTGCTTTTCCCTATTTGAAAAATGCAGATGGTCAAATCATACTCTGGCTGTTAAAGAAGCGATCTGGACAAATCCTGATGCAACCTCGTTCTTACAAAAAAAAAAAAAAGTAATAATTTTTTTTCTGAGCTACACATTTATGAAACTGCTCTTAATTATTAATACTATGGATGCACCTCTGTTTCCAAGGACAGCACATAACCAAGTTGCTTTATAACATGACCTGAAAGAGTTGCAGGCTCCACAAACAAGGGACAGAGGTTCTGAGCAGAAGTTACCCAACGGGGGATCATTATGCACCTAATGCCAAAGTAACAGCTTAAGGTGAGTATTTATTAATGGAGACCTGACTCGGAGCTTGCTCTCAGAGTGAGTTAGCTGCCACATGCCATCGTTTTCAAGAGAGGAGGGGATGGTATGACAGAAGCCTGTGAATCCTCAAGCATGTCAAGAGGAACTTTCAGGTCATGACAGACTGGTGTTTCCTGCCAAGGAGGGGAAATGCTCAGAGCCAGAGTGATTACAGTGATAAGTAGAATTTGATAAAAATGATTAAAAGTAAAATAAAATGCAATGAGAACCCAACCCAAACCCAATTAAATAAAAATCTTTGTTTCTGTACTGAATAGAAGCTGAGCCATCCTAAACATGAGTGTAACTCAATGAACCCCAGCTTTCTGTTTTACCAGCACTTCCATCCTCCCTCCAGTCAAATCAGCCCCACCACAGAAACTTGCTAAGTTCACCCAGATGAGATGTTTTTCCCCTCAGACCTCAGGAAGGCTCCAAGCCACTGTCTCAAAAGATGCCCCATTTCACACAAGTTGTTAGATGTTTTGTGTCTCTTAATTTTATTTTTTTTTTTTTTGCTTTCTAAGGGTATTTAGTTCTTTCACCTTTTAGTGACTGTGAGTATTCCTGACACAGCAAGGTGTATGGGCTCTGACATTTCTACTGTCTATTGCCCGGAAGCTAAAATCAAAATTTCTCTGACACTTTTTGTTTTCTTTTTTTTTTCATTTTCTTTTTTTTTTACCTTCCAGTTCTTACTATAAACAACAGAAGCATAACTAAGAGCATTTACAACTAGGCTGGGATTTTGCTTGTTTAAAGAGAAGATGTATAAAGGCAACAAAGGAAATATGTTAATGGGTGGACCTTAATACACCACTTCCACTAGACGGTATTTAGATATTTATATGTCTATAAATATCTAAAGGGTGGGTGCAAGGAGGATCAACGAATCGTAGAATGGTAGGGGTTAGAAGGGACCTCTAGAGATCGAATCCAACCCACCTGCCAAAGCAGGATCACACAGGGCAGGCCACACAGGAACAGATCCAGGTGGATTTTGAAAGTCTCCAGTGGAGACTCCACAATCTCTCTGGGCAGCCTGTTCCAGGCTCTGTCACCCTCACAGGAAAGAAGTTTCTCCTCGTGTTGAGGTGGAACCTTCTATGCTCAAGTTTATACCCATTATTCCTTGTCCTATTACTGGACACTACAGAAAAGAGATTGGCTCCTTCCATTTGACACCCACCTCAGATATTTATAGACATTAATAAGATCGCCTCTCAGTCTTCTCCTCTCAAGACTAAACAGCCCCAGTTCTCTCAGTCTTTCTTCATAGGGGAGATACTCAAGTCCCTTAATCATCCTTGTAGCTCTCTGTTGGACTCTCTCCAGCAGATCCTTGTCTCTCTTAAACTGGGGAGCCCAAAACTGGATACAGTATTCCAGGTGTGGTCTCATTAGAGCAGTGTAGAGGGGTAACAAAACCTCCCT
>JAAGNO010030465.1:0-19009 GCA_033439905.1 Ceryle rudis
AAATGGCAGGCCAGGGAACGGAACGGGTTAACGGACGGGCCGCTACGCCCACCGGACAAGTAAGAACGGCACCCACGAGAACCAACGAAAGGGCCAGAAAAGAACAGGGGACGACAAGGCGGGGAACGGAAGAGGGAGTCAAACCCCACCAGAAGCCGATGGCGATGAGGGAAAGAACAGAAAACGTTTTATCCATCCCTGGAAGATGGGACAACCCCTCTTTGAAACCATCCAAACACCGGTAAGAAGCTAAGAGGGCGGGGGGGGGGGGTTAGTGAAGGAGAGGGGGGGCGCAGCAGCCACCCCTCACTTGTTGTCTGGGCAGTGGCAGGAGCTGTTGGGTTTGACATGTGCTCCTCCGGTGAGATGTGGTCACACCTCACCAGACTTGCAGCAGAGGTGCTGATGTGCTCACACCAGTGCCTCTGTTTGCAAGGCTCTGGTCCTCTCAAAGGTGACAGCAACGATCCCTTGACCCCGAGGGCTTCTGTGCCAGTGTGGGGATTTGTTGTGCTGACAGGTGGGGCCATGCAGTTGGTGGTACAGCTAGAATTACGGGGATGGGCAAGTGTTGAAAAAGGAGCTGTGTGACCAGGTACTCAGGCTGTAACAACAAGGCAAATCTGCCTGTGCAGTGTCCTGCACTTGAGGGTGAGCCCCTGGGGTCCCACTGACCCTCCATTACCACGAGGACGTGGCTGGGAATGACATACACTCTCTACACCCCAAGAAAAACAAGCCCTGCTTGGTTTATAAAGGTGCTGTGCTGGGGCTTGGAGCAGCACCGCTGGCAGGAGCAGCCGTTGTGTCGCTCGGCTCCATCAGGAGCATGAAGCAGAGCAGACCCTGAACCTCAGGGCCTGGGAGCTTGCTGGCATGCTCCAAGGTGAGGCTATCTGATGGAGGTGCAAACGGCCTCCCCCACCTCGCCGCAGGAGGCAGCAGCAGTTTGTCACCTTCTCCCTTTCCTGCTCTGGGCTGGTGCTGCAGCTGGGTCAGGAAAAGAATGACATTTCCTCTTGGTGTCCCCCAGTGCCAGGCTGCTGCCTCATCTCCCCTCCGCCTGCTGATGGTGCAGAAAGCTCAGGAGTGTGTCCCAGGTTGTTGGCCATGCAGGGTAAAAGAGGCTCTGCAGTGCTGGGGGCGGTGGGGGCAGAAGTGTAACCCTGCCAGAGCTTTCTCAGTCCCCTGGCAGGAGCGCTGCCTGCTTCTGAGGAAGGGTGTAGTGAAAAGGAGGGAGCTGTTAGCACAAGAGGTCTGGAGGCTGAGACTGGGTGTGCAGGCTGGGAAGGGTGTCTGGGGAGAAAGCATGAGTGTGCACCTCGGGCCAAAATGGAATATCTGTTGGTCAGGAGCCTCCACACCCACTGATGCGCTGGCTCCCTGGCCGTGGTGGAACATCATGCCTTGGCAGACCCCTGCTGGCATGAACTGAAGAAGTATCTATACATGTAGGGAGATCTTTTATGGTTGTGGGTTTTTTTTTTTGTTGTTGTTTGTTTGTTTGTTTTGTTTTGTTTTCCCCTTATTTCTTTATATACGAAAGCCTGGTGAAAAGAGGCAGCTGGAAGCTGCACAACTATCCAGCACAAAAGGCATCAGAGGGCTGCAGCTGGCTGGGGGCTTAGGCTGGAAACATGGAAACTCTTCTGCTCCGCTCATGGTTGGTGGTAATTTCTGTGCACAAATTATGCAGCGCCTCAGCCAGGACCTGGCCAAGGCTCGCAGAGGGCTTGGCTGTGATGAGCTCTCAGTGAGTGATTAGGTACCGTTAGCCCTACCTGATGTGAAGTGTGTAAATAAAACAGTCCAGCATCCTTCCCCTTAAGAAGGTGATGAGGAAAGGCTGGTGTGGGACTCTGCTCTCCTTGCCAACTGCGCTCCCCAGGTGAGCAAACTGCGGCGCTGTGCTTGCAGCAGGTTGGACCCCGGGAGGCAGAGAGACGTGATTTTGTGCTTTGCCAAAGCCCATCCTGCTTCTCTGTAGGCAAAAAAATATCTAGCATTTGTATCTTGGATGGCTGTTAAGGGAACTGAAAATGTTTGTGTTACTAATGCATTGCTGTATGGGGTTTGTGTGGCAAGGTTTTGATAGAGGGGAGGCTACAGGGGTGCCTTCTGTGAGAAGCTTCTAGAAGCTTCTGCTAAGTTTAACTGAGCCAGTGCCAGCCAGCTGCAAGATGGGCCTGCTGCTGGCCAAGGCTGAGCCCAGCAGTGACAGTGTTAGTGCCTCTGAGATAACATGGTCAAGAAGAGGAAGAAAAACCTGCTGGGCAGCTGAGTTGAGAATGTGCAAGAGAAACAACTCTGCAGACACCAAGGTCAGTGAAGGGGGAGAAGATGCTCCAGGTACCAGAGCAGAGATTCCCCTGCAGCCTGTGGTGAGGACCGTGGTGAGACAGGCTGTCCCCATGCAGCTCATGGAGGTTACTGGTGGAGCAGATCCTCACCTGCAGCCTGTGGGGGACCCCACACTGGAGCAGGTGGATGCCTGAAGGAGGCTGTGATTCTGGGGAGGACCCACACTGCAACAGGCTCCTGGCAGGACCTGTAGACTTGTGGAGAAAGGAGCTCACCCTGGAGCAGGCTTGCTGGCAGAAATTGTGAGCCTGTGGGGGACCCACGCTGGAGCAGTTAGTGAAGACCTGCAGCCTGTGGGAAGGACTCGTATTGGAGAAGCTAATGCAGGACTGTCTCCCCTGGGAGAGACCTCCTGTTGGAACAGGAGAAGAGTGAGGAGTCCTCCCCCCAAACAGGAAGGATGAATGTGTGATGAACTGACTGAGACCCCCCTCCCCTGTTCCCCTCTGCCACTGGGGGGGAGGAGGAGGCAGAGAATTCAGAACTAAAGCCTGGGAAGAAGAGAGGGATGGGGGGAAGATGTTTTTAATATTTGGCTTTAATTTCTCATTATTCTACTTTAATTAGTAATAAATTAATTTCCCCAAGTCGAGGCTGCTTTGTCCATGATTGTAACTGGTCAGTGGTTGCCCTTATCTTGACTCATGCGCTTTTGGTTCATTTTCTCTCTCCTGTACAGCTGAGGAAGGGAGCAACAGAGTTACTTTGGTGGGCACCTGGCATCTCGCCAGGGTCAACCCACCTCAGTTGCTGAGGTTAACTGTACCAGCAAGCGCAGTGCTTCCAGGCAGAGTAGCCCCTGCCCTTGCTGAGCTCCAGAGAAAGGCCATGAGTCAGCTCCATGACCTCGCTCTGTAGCCCACATCTTTCTGAGCCTTCATGGCTATTTTTCTCTCTGCATCCTAAATGGTAGTTCGTGACCTGGGACATCCATGCTGCCACCTTTAGCATGTGTATGAGTCTGCGATTGCTGTGACCAAACCCAGGTTGTCTACTGCACCCAGCTCCCTGCAGCGTGATGGTTTGCTAGCCTAACCCAGATCCTAAGGACGAAGCTGGAGGCACCTGGAAAATGCCAGCACAGTTGGTAGAGAGCTGCCATGTTTTATAAACCACTGAGCTGCCCGATAGAAAAATTGCCCTAACAGTGCTGCCACCAAAGCTGCTTTCTCTACTGATAAGCTCTTGAGGAGCGACACCACCACACATGCTCGTTGCTAAGCCATCTTCCTGACACTTTGCACAGACCCAAGAAGCTGGAGCAGTTATCAGAGCTTCAGTGCTGTAACTTCACTCTCTTTCCTGTTGCAGGGCCTGGCAGTTACACCGTGGGCACCATGTCGGAGCGCTTCGACTGCCACTACTGCCGTGACCCTCTGCAAGGCAAGAAGTACGTGCAGAAAGAGGGCCGCCACTGCTGCGTCAAGTGCTTCGAGAAGATCTGTGCCAACACCTGCATCGAGTGCAAGAAACCCATCGGAGCTGACTCCAAGGTGAGTGCCACGCGGTTAAATAGGTGATGAGAAGGCAAGCAGATGCTGATAACCCTCCCATTTGTTTTCCTGGCATGGGGCTGTTTGTGAGCTTCTGTGGGAAAAGAAATTCTCGTGTGAGTCCTCTGCTTCATGGGCCATGGGCTCCTTGGGTAAAGAGCCAGAGGCTCTGGGGCACTGCAGTAGGGATGCTCATGATGCTTTTGCACAGCTCATGGCAGGATCTAGATTCAGGCACTGCTGCAAATGCTGAATTGCCCCGAGGAGAGTACTGCAGGTAATCCAGGCTGCACAGGGCTTGCAGAACATTCCTGTCCTGGGCAAAGCTCTTGGGAACCTAGGGCCTGATTTTTGTACATTTGTCAAATGTTTATGGCAATAATGACAACATACTTGACAACCAGACAAACCCATGCTTACAGAACCTCAAATCTGTTGGTTTGAAGCATCTTCTGCTACCCTGAAAGTCCAAAGTGAATGGGCTTGTGGCAGCAAATTTGGTTAAACATCCTTCCCTGCACCTCCAACCCCTGAATGCAGACGTGCTTAGGAACTGAAGAACCTCTCCTTTACCGCCAAGGATGATGAGACAGTCACTTGGGTTTGGGGCTGCTCAGCCAGAGCAAAGGGCTCATGGCTCACTCCATTTCTGTTCATTCCAGGAGCTGCATTTCAAGAACCGTTACTGGCATGACAACTGCTTCCGCTGCTTCAAGTGCTATACGTCCTTGGTCAATGAGCCCTTCATGCTAAGGGAGAACAACAAGGTTTGGTGTAGCAACTGCACTGCCACAGAGGATGCGCCCAGGTGTAAGGGCTGCTTCAAGCCCATTATAGCAGGTACTGGTGCCAGTAATAGGGGTCCAGCTGCCAAGTTTTGCTTAGAGCAAAACCAGGGTGGTTTTTCAAGCTGTGGAGGCTGCAGTTAGGGGTATGGGCACGATACTGGAAGGCTGGAGCACCACCGAATGGTGCAAAGTTTGACTGTTGCCCTCACCTGTCCATTTTATTCAAGTGTTGAAAGACTGTTCTGCAGTTAACCCTCGTGGATAGTTCATGCTCGTAATCAGTCTTAAACCATTTCTACCAAAAAAAAGGTTTGCCCTGTAAAATCAAGGTGGTCCTCATAGAAAGGCTCAGGCACCTGCCTGAAAAATACTTCAAGAAAATCCAGATGGCCGTGGTTTAAGTCAGATACAGAAATTAACCACTCAACCCTTGGCCATGTCACAGTTGAACCCTGGGCATCGCTCTTGCTTGCTAAGGGTATGGTACGTTGCGTGGGGTGGGGAGTTTATCACAAGCCTGAAATCCCACCTAACAAGCTATTTCTGCCTGTTGCAGGAGACCAAAATGTTGAGTACAAGAAGATGGTCTGGCACAAGGACTGTTTCACTTGCAGCCAGTGCAAGCAAGTGATTGGATCTGGGAGCTTCTTCCCCAAGGGTGATGACTTCTACTGCGTCTCCTGCCATGAGCACAAGTTTGCCAAGACCTGTGCTAAATGCAAGAATGTAAGTCCTTCTGCTTTGAAAATGCAGCTGCCAGAACCAACCCTCGTGTCTTTTGTCAGCTAGCAGAGAAAAACGGTAGACAGAGCACACTGGATCTGTACCAAGGCTTATTTTTTTCCTTCAGCTACCGGTGCAAGCAGTTGGTGGTATAAGGCGAGAGCTAATGCCTCTTGCACGTTACAGTATCTGAGCAGGGGCTGTAGCGTTATGGGGTGTCAGCTCTGCTACAACCCAGTGGGCGCTGGCCTTGCGCTTCCTTTGGGGATGGTTTAAGGTCTCCAGTAGGTAGTGTGTATTCAGGCAGCGAAGCAGTATTTTACAAAACAGATGCTTTACAACTTTTGCAACTGATTAGTGCTAACTGCAGTCACCGAAGGTGAAATAAGCTATTTTGAAAGCTCTAGGCACGCAGTATTTGAGCCTAAAGGAACTCAAGTGCACTACCCTATTTAATTTTAATATAAACTTTCAAAAGATCTTCTCCTCAAACCCTACACCCCCTTCCTGCATCACCTCTCTGCCTCTCTACCACTTCTAAAACACAGCTCTGCTCTTTGCCTTGTAGCCCATCACTTCTGGAGGCCTCACGTACCAGGAACAGCCTTGGCATTCAGAGTGTTTCATTTGTTCTAACTGCAAGAAGCAACTGGGTGGGAAGCGCTTCACAGCTGTAGAGGACGAGTTTTATTGTGTTGAATGTTACAAGGAGTGTGTTGCCAAGAAGTGCGCTGGCTGCAAGAATCCAATTACAGGTATGTTGGATTAAATGCAGTTTTGAGGGCATGGGGTGCTCAAGGTCAGAACAGCTCCCCCCAAAGACGTGCTGCTAACACCAGAAGCAGGCCTAGCATCCCCAGCCCCATCCCAGCAATTCACATGGGATCCAGCTATTAGATACTTGCTCTTGCTGGTGAAGTGTGAGTTAGTGACTGAGCTCTTCACCTTTTCCATGCCTCAAACGTACCTCCTCCTAAACTTGAACGACTAGAACTGCTCCTCCCTCCATCTTAGTCTGGGAACCTTATGTCTAATAGAGCAGTGTTTTATTGCCCCCAAGTGACGTTTGCTTTGCTTCTGATGTATTATGCATTTAACAGTTACTGGATTACAAAGCTCAGCCCTGAAACTTGGGCACTTACCTGCCATTCCCAAGAGACTTGCACTCCATTCTGCATTTTGGAGCATGGATCTGAGCCCGTAACAACCAGGTAGGGCATTTAGCCCAACCTGTCCTTGCTCTACATCCAGATCTTTCCTTCAGCTTGACTGTTTTCTGGAGAAAGGATCCAAGGGAAAAAACTTACTGCAGAGACAAGCCCCACAAGCCTTAGGCTAAGCTGCCCCTTTCTCTAAGCGCAGCAACACTGAGCAGCAGCCGCCGTGGTTCAGTGGCAATGCTGGCGCGTGTTTTGGGCACACAACTGTGGTCTGCAAGGCTGCGGAAGCAGGGGAGGCAGCAAGGATAGGATCTCTGTTTTGGTGGGCTACCCCAGCCAAGGGAAAAGCTACTATCGCCGTCCTATAATTGTTTTCTCTCCTAGCAGGATTTGGAAGAGGAACCAGTGTGGTTAACTACGAAGATGAATCCTGGCACGATTATTGTTTCAAATGCACAAAGTGCGCCCGCGCTCTGGCCAACAAGCGCTTTGTTTGCCATAATGGAAAAATTTACTGTGCTGAGTGTCCCAAACGACTGTAAGGAGCAGACAGCAACTGCTGTAAAATGGATTTTAGCGCCCTGTCAAAACAGTCCTGGTAAAAGGGAAGGTTTTTGCATGTTAAGAATGATAACTTTTTTAGTACAAAACCTAAAGTAGTCTCAATAGACTGGGTTTGACTGTTGAAGCTCCTGCAGTACACAAGTATGTAGCATTGCAAAAAAATCTAACTTGTTTCCAAGTAACTCTTAGTGTAAAGGCTTGAAATGCCATTGAATTTTGCATTAGCTATCCCCATACTACATAATCTGTGTGTAGCTTCAACTAAAACAAAGCTAGTTTTAAACCTGAGGTATAGGTTTGAGCTTGGCACTTAAATGAAGTGGGTTTGACAAGGCATGCGCCTCAGAAACAGAGGGGCAAAGGTTACATCGGGGATCAGAGAGATTCATTATTATGCTTTCACAAGTACAGGTACCTTACAGACATTACACCATTAACAGCAGCTCAGTAACAAATCCCTTCGCTTCCCCTATCACACCAAGCTACAGCATGTCTATGGAATGGCTTCATCTTACATTTAAGAATGTTTTGGCAGTATGATTTAGCTTTAGTTAAGTTTCCATAAACTTGTTTTAGTCTTGATTTCTGCATGGTTTGCCCAAAAGTTTTGCTCATCAGCTTTTTTTACATCGTTTAAACGAGGCTGTCTCTATACACTTATTAATCCATTAACAAGAAGTAAAGCTTTCAACAAAATGCACATGCATTTAGAAGTGCCTTAAAAATAGCTCAGACAATGATAGCTCTCCTATCATGTCAGTGTATGTTTTATGATCTAATAAAAATGAGACTAGTGCCTGATTGAGTCCTACAGTCTGGAAAACTCTTCTTTTATTTTGCCATCTTCTGTAATTGACACCGTTTATGGGTGAGCTACTGCACCCCAGTCTCATACATTGATACTGGCAAAGCAGAGTCAGCTGTTCTGCCATAGCACCCTTAAGTATCTGAGGACCAAAGCAACAATTTCCATAAACTAATTATTTTTTTTAATATATAACTGACATTGGACCATCTGCCAAGAACAGCCTGTGTGAAAAAGCCCTTTGGAGAACATATGTACAGCCACTGTCCACACACTGATCTATTATCCTCCTGCAACCTGAATGCTGGTTTAGGTTAGTGAAATACAGCAAAAACCTGTCAACTGGATGCTGCTTCAGTCAATCCCTTTTGTTCACAAGCATCTACCTGAAACAAAGAACCCTTGTTGCAAGAAAAACAGGAGGCATCATCTTGCCTTGTTCTTGCTGGTCACCGCTCCACAGTGGCCATGGAGCACTGCTGGACTCACCCCTAGAACATAAAGATGGTGGTGCTACAAGTAAAAGGCAAAAGCTTTTAGTGAGAAGCAAGTTAAAGCACTGAACAGTTACGAACACATCACCAACCAGCACGTACAAACACAGCAAGATCTGGAGGTGTTAGTACAAATACCTTCCCAACCATACAAATGCAACCGCCAAAGAGGCTGCTGGTTTGGGCAAGCCCCAGGGTGGAGGAGTTAGAGCAGGACCAGAGTGCATCTCAAGGCAGGTCAGCGTGGCAAGGGGGTGGAGACTCCTAGTAAGGTAATGTTTAGCATTACAGTAATGAAGCATTGTTCAACTGCAAAGTTTATTTAACAGTGAGCACATATTTACATAGAGCTGTAACAGACCATTCAACAAATAATATCAGCACAGAAAAAAAAATACCGGCTTTTTTTTTTGTTAGAATGATTGTCTCTGCCAGAATGAAACAGCTATCATACAAAAATACATTTTTCCTTTTACCTAAGGCACTGCTCTAATGTCTAAACCAGTTCTACCGTATTCTGAACAGCAGACAGCAGGAGTAAGAAGGCTGAGGGTTTCCTATCGTAACTGTGATGCCATGGAAAGAACACGCTTAGTTCCAGCAAAACCAGTTGCGTTTCACCACTGAAAACACAGCTGCCAGTGGGATGATTTGTTTGAATTAAGTATCAGCCAATGGTTTATAGCAGGATTTGAGACAGCTATTCCTTAAAGTCATCACTTATCCAGTATTATCTGTTACAGGAGCCATAAGAACAAGACTGCATTATTACTTTTAGTAGCAATTTTCAGAAGATGCTTAGTTAATCTCCTCATGCTGTAAAAAGCAGGCGAGTTCAGGTTAAATAGATTACTTGAGGGGAAGGGAAATACATATGCAGCTTGCAGCCACTGTCATAAAACTAGAACAGGAACACTTAGAATAATTAACATGACCAAAACATGACTTCAGTGGTCTAATACTGATATGTACACAATAAAATAATACTTTTGTAACTGTAGATAAATAAGTAAATGAAAAGGAGAACATTTGTAAAAGCATGACGTGTTAAACTGCACTAGGACAGACAGATCTAGGTACACAACATTTCGTAATATAGTAGTGCATATGCTGTAAAATGTTTTGATGTTTGCCAATAGATTAAAACATATTACAGATGGTACAGTACTGCATTTTGAAACTGCCACTATTTTCACATTAGAAAAGAAGGAATTTTCTTCTCCATTCAAAATTGAAGATACTTGGTTTTTGCATTTTTAAATAGCACATGAACCCCCAAGTAACAGCATTTTCCTGGACCCTTACACAGGGAGGTCAGCTTTAACATACACAGAATGGGTCTTATTTCATCAAGTGCCATTTTAGGAGTATGCAAAATCTGGCCGGTAGCTAAGTGGGGAGCCTCCAGTGGCACATTGCTGCACATGATACCGAGAGGAAAATAAAACCCAACAGACTCAGACCGGTTACTGTAAAGTCTGTCAAAGGGAGACAAGTGATATTTGAACACGGAAGTCTTATCTAACAATTAGCTAAACGAATGGACAAGGAGCATCAGCACAGTAGTTTCCCTGAAACGTTTCAAGGTGCAAATTAGAAGTTTGTCAGCCCTCCCTTGGTGTGTTTTGTTTTGTTTTTTCAAACTTGAAGATGGATAAAGGTAAACAAGCAGCTTTTCAAAACAAGGCCTTCGGTACTTGATAAAACACTGGATTACTGAAGTGCAATCAGATTATCTCCAGGTCTCTAGTGTTCACAGTTCTGTCCAAAGAGCAAAGAGAAGAAAACATTTAACCATCATAACCGTGCCTATGCCACATACGTCTATCATCAGAGTCTACATCCAAGAGGTTAGCACAGAACCACGTGGTAACTTAGGTCCAAAAATCAGCACAGTAGCTTTTCCTTTTTTTTTTTTAAATATACAAATATTAGCTTTCAAAGTTACATACGTAATTCTTAAAACCACATTATGTCGAAACATTTTCAAGTTCAAAAATTAAAAGGCAACACTTTCTTCACTAAAAAGTTAGTGATTTTGATCAGAACAAAATGTGATCAGCAGCATCACATTAAATCTGTCTAGTTCCATGGCCCAGTTAGGTGTGGCCTCAAGGAATGTCTCCATAAGGCTACATCCATGGAGCTAAAATTCACAAGACGCAGAGTGACAGAGGAGACTCGGGAAACAGTTCAGTCTAGAAAAGTGCTACACTTTAATAAAAACAACAAAAAAAAAGGTGCTACACGTCACTTAAAGAAAATGTGGATAGCAAGACTTGTTTCTTCCACTACCATTCATTTCAACTGTTCACACAGTCATTTATCTCATGGAAAGAGATCTCCTGCTGTGAGTATGTCCATTTGGGGTTTAGCTCCAACATCAGAGAAGTTTAGCCTAACATAAACTAGCTTCCTGAAGCCATGCTGTGCTGTACTGACTGCATAGGGTTTGACTTCTCAAGTACGTGTGGCTGCAACGCAGCACTGCTTCTTTCAGAAAACTCAGAATGTTGTGCGCGAAGCTTTATTACTCCTCCCAGAAAGTAACACAACTGTCTCTGGAATATAAGGATGGTGTTACCTGCCCTAGTGAAGTGAAAGGCTACTCTACAGTAAGTAGAGAGGACAGCTAATACCTTGCAGACCCTGAAAAGACCTTGTAAGACCATGCAGGCCAGTATCAAAAGTTACAGAACATGCCTAGGAGTAGAAAGGTCTTGTCTGTAGAGTTACATCAGACACCTTTTAAACTATTAGTATCTTCAAAAGTAACATGTGCCATTTAAGACATCTTAGAGTAAGTCTAAAATACAACAGATGGGCTTGAGTGCTGGTAGGAAACACACAAGCTTCACAGCAGCTCAGCTGTGTCTTTGGAAGAGCCTTAACATCGGGCCATAGCTGCTGTCTACAGCAAGTCCCTAAAAAGGCATCAGCTGGTGACTCCTTTTGACAGAATGCAAGATACAAGCACTAAAGAAAGAGCTTTCCCTCCAGTCTACACATTGGAAAAAGTGCCTTGAGAACAAGAAGCTGAAGTTAAGGCAAGGAGAGTAAAATGCAAGGAAGGTAATTCCTAGCCAGAGGAAGAGACAGACAGGGAAATCAGCTTGGATTACCTGATGAAGCATCTATAGGTTTGGTCAATGAATTCACTGCACCATCTTCCTCAAAAGCCAACTTGGGACTAGAAGGTATAGTAGCAGCATCATTCAAGTTTTGATTACAGTTACCAGCAGAGATGCTGTCTGAGCTCAGTTTGGTTGACTTGGAATGTACTCCAACGTCAATAAGCTCCTCAAAAGTCCATGAATCAGATTTTCCATTAAGGTTCTGAATAAGTCCAACTGTATGATCAGCTTCGTTAACACCCAACTTCATTGACTCCTCGATAACCATTTCTTTTGCAGGATGGCTAGAAAAAAAAAATAAAGGATTGGATATTTGTATTACAATTTCTGTATGTTTAACCTGTAGATTGATTACAGTTTGTGTACTTTGCTAAGCACTGAATACCCGGACAGCATTCCCAGACAAGCTCCTACAGCTGCCACGCAGGATCTCCCCTCCAAGAGCCTATGGGAAGGAGGACTCACCAACATATAGCCACTTTATGCTATACTAATAGCTCTAAGGTAAGGTCTGTCTCTAGAAATTTGATACAAAAAAGCAACAAGTTCAAAGCACTGCACCATTAAACCCCTATTTTAGTAGTGTGCATTCTTTCTTTTTTCTCCAGTTAAGATGACTTAAATACAAAACTGAGCCTCATAAGACTAGCAATATTTAAAACAGATTCAAAATCTAAATCCAGAGAAGTGTAATTGATCACAGGCTGATCAATTTTCATTCATTCTTAAGAAAACCATGAAAATGTCTTTATATTCTATCACTGGAGGAATGAGATTAATTTATCATCACTTAAAAAAAGAAAAGAATTCACAATGTCATTTCTAAATCATTAGCATTTAGATGAGAAAACGGGGCAAGCATCAGAAGACAGATTTTCCAGTAGTAGATGGAAATGCTTTATGTTCAAAAAGATAAAATTTCAAGTGCTAAAAAAACCCCCAACCCATTAAGGGAGGTTTTTGTGTCGTATCTAATGTCTCAGTGCAACTGGAACTGTTCTAGAGCTTTCTGTAGGCTATTCTTCCTTTCCAGTGTTGCCCCCTTCCCTCTTATTTCGTGTTTTGTTAATGAAACTTTTAGGCATTTCGAGGGAAAAGGTCTGAAGCCAATGCTGTTCTTTGTAAGTTAGGCTGCCACAGTGCTGGCACCGTGTCTTGCCTCTTAGCAAAGCCAGTACTGTTAACGTGGTGCCATCTAAACAAACAGTTATCCTGAACTAACTGCCTCTGCGTGAAGCAGCGAACTGACAGCAGGCACACACCACATGCCTGGAGCAAGCCAGAGAAATACCACAAAGCTAGCGGGGTGCAATATTTGAGGCAATGCTGCATACAGCACTAAATTTAATTGAAACGTAGAGAGAGATTTCTTGTGTGATGGATAACTGCTCTGACAGCAAAGCAGCCATCTGCACAGACTCACCTGGAATCCTTTAATTCACTAACAAGTAGAGACTCCTCAACACTTTTCAAATTGCCTCCATTCATAAACACTTCACTGGCCTTCAACTCTGACACATCTTGTTCCTCAGATTCTGTAGAGATCAAGCTATGCGCCGTCTCTGAACAACCCTCTGCCTCCCCCTTGACTTCTAGGGGTAAGTCAACACCATTTAGCTTCCCTGAAAGAAAGGTGAGAAAATAAAAATAAAACATAAAGAAAAAAAAAAACAACAAACCCCAAAACCCAGAAGAGCTTCGGTAACAGAATCGCTAATCTAAATGAATAAAATACAAGTGCCAAAATGTGCTTTCCCAGCCAAAACTCAAGGCACTGGGCTTCAACAGATCCATTTCTCTATAGACAAGCTGCCTGGAACAACATTAAATTTGTTTTCCATCTTTAACAATACAGTTGTAAAATGAAAACATGCTGCCTGCGCTCCACTCTCCAATCACTTGGACTGCTGCTTGTGATATGGAACAGACACCGATCTGCTCTCCGTTAAACCAAGAGCCTCCCAGGCTTTGCTGGGACGCGTGTCTCTGACCATCACAAAGCTGTCGTGTGCTCTTGTAAACTGCTTAAACATCACTGAGACACTGCCTGCCACTTAAACCTGACTCATCAGGTTTCCTTACCTGGTTCATCAGTCTTCTCAAGAGTCAACTCTTCCTCCTCTTCAATGTCCTCTCCCTCCATAGCCTCAGAGGCAGACTTCCCTTCATTCTGCAACTGAATTACCACAGTGTTATTCGGAACAGCTCCCTACCCTCTGGCATGTCACAAATGCTTCAATTTGTCCTGCTCCCATGCAGGACTACTCTCTGCCCAGCAGCAAGCTCACGCTTGTCCAAAGGCTAACAGACAATCGGGTCACCCAGCAACACATACTCTGCTGAGCCACAGCCCCTAAGAAACCCGTGCGGCCAACCCCCTTCCATCTCCCACCTCAGAACTTTTCCTTTCCCCCCTTGTTTCTCCAAGGTGTGTGCTGATTTATATTGATATAATTATTGATATAATACTGATTTCCAGTTCTATGAAGATTTGTGTCTTTGAATGGTCAGAGAAGAACAACTCCTCCTCCGTGTAATATGCAGTTTACCACAGACCTTAGGTCACTACATTAACAAAAACACATCCAGTTTACTGAGGCAATCCAAGGAGCAACCAAGATTTGCTTTAAGAAAACAGATGAAGCCAGGGTAAGTTTTCTGCAGACCTATTCTACAGATCCAAACAAGTACCTTGGATTCGTTTTGATCCGATTTTCGTGTTCTTTTCATTATTTCTTCAATTCTCTGTTAAAACAAGGAAAGTATTTGCAATGACATACAAGGCTTTATATTTCAGCATCCTGGTTTGAATTTCCATCAATCACAATATATTTTCCTATTTTATAAATTTACTCCTTTTTTTTCCCCACTGTTTTTAAAGATCACAAGCAAGATTGGCTTTTTTTTGAAGAACACATTATTATTAAATGCATCTGAGACTTTTTGCCTGTCCAGTTTAACACCTCAACCACTATTTTAGGCTGAGAAACTTCTCTGCTTTCAAAACAGCACACCTTTTTTCTTTCAAGCCTTTCCTGCATATTTTGCTGCATAATCCTCTCTCTTTCCAGACGCTGTCTTTCAGCCTCTTCTTGAGCTTTTGCTTCAGCTTCTTCCCTCTGAAAATAAAACAAAGAGAGCACAGAGTGCACAACTCACTCCCAAGACTCAAAAGCAGAGCTGTTAAGAGAGATTCTGGTCCAACACAGACAGGAACATCAGACAAAAACATAGTATTAAATAAATATTACCATACATTGCTGCTAAATGCCAATTACCCAGCTACTGACATAAAATATATATTTCTATGACATTCAGAAACTGATTTGAAAAGAAAAAAAATTGTGCACGGCTATATTGTGATTATGCAAATGTTCTGGATGTTGTTGAGCTACTCAAGGTTCAAACTGTACTGCAGGTTGAAGATTTGTCTAGGAAGGATAATTTATAAAGTAACAAGACAGCAATTAAATTGTAAATGTGGCAAGGTTAACTGAAAAAACTTAGCAGTCGGGTGTTATTGTCAAGATACTTGGTGCTGAACATCTTCTGTTCCCTCTACACCAGGAAATCTTTTCCAGGATGTGTGGAAAGAACATAGATGCATAGTTAACACTGAAGAACTGTTACAAACAAGCTTTTAAAGAAATGTTCAGATGCATGTCAATGCTATCCATTTACTTTTCAAAATTAAATCTCTTTTAAAAGAAATCCAATTTTGGCAAAACAGCTCCTTTGAGTTACAGGGCTGCGTTTGTGAAGGTACACAGATATTAACTGGGGAAGACTATTTAGCAATTGGAAAAGCAGACTTGGAAACACTACCCATCTTTCTTTTAAAGGAATCAGAGCAAGCCAGATGACTTTCCAGACAGACCACCTCTTTATAACCTGTAGCAGTAAGCTGGTAAAGTGGGCTTGTTACAAATATTTTGCATATGCAAGATCCCAGATGGCTTAAAAAAAAAAATCTACTTCTGCCCCACACTAGAATTTATCCAATGTTGGGAAAAAAATAAATAAATCACAGTCTAAGGCAAGGAAAGGACTTCAAGACATTCTCAAATCCATCTCAACAGGATGAACTCTGCTTTACATCATTCCTGACAGATCTGTCAAAACTGGTCTGTGAAAGAAAAATCAAAGACAACCCCCTGGAAAACATTCAGCAGTGTGTGATGAACACAGTTGGAGCCTACAGACAAGCAGACCTGGTGCTGAAGCTCTGCGAGCTTTTCCTGCTCTTCCTGTTCTCGGCGGATCCTCTCCTCTTCAGCCTGTCTTTGCTGTTCTTCATAAGCCAGTCTCTTTTCTTCTTCCTGCTTGCGGAACTCCTCCTCTCGTCGCATTTTCTCCTCAATTGCTCTCTTGGCCATTTCTTCTTCTCTGATTCTAGGGATCCCAAGACACAGATTACCAACTGGATATTTATTTCTTTACAAGTGTGCACGCACACGAAACAGGCCAGGAAAGCAAGAAAGTTCTAAGTTACCCAATCACAGAATAACTTTGTGAAGCTATTTTCTGGTGTGGATTTACAAATGCCACCATCCAGAGCCACCAAAGGAAAAAGCAGCGTAACTGGGAAGAACCAGTGTATGAGTACATAAATGTCCCTTGTTGGAAGGCCAAGGCAGGTTGCTCCAATAATGGGATGTCTGAATGAGAACTAGATGAAGTGACAACTATTTAATAAATACCACACTCAACCATGACATGAGTGAAGCTTTCAATCACTGTCAGAAGGTAATTTTAGTTGGACTTTCTAAAAGATTGTTTCTTCTCTGGTCCAGATTCCAGATATACTGGAGGTGTACACTGTCAAAGCATGCAGATGTGTGACCCACACCCGTGTACTCATGAGTGGAAAACAGACAAAATCTAATGTTCCGTAACTTTCACAGAAGCACAGGCAGGTGACCCCTGATCCGGAATAAAGTTAGTCAGCACAAAGTTAGTAATTTATTTTTAACAATTTCTAGGCAGTAAATCAAACATACATTGATTTATCCCTTTGAATTACTTGGCTGCAACACTTCAGATCCAGATTTAGGATTGCTAATGTGAGGTTTAGTGTACCATCACTGCCTGAGTTCAAAGGAAAGTTTAATAGAGAGAGATTGACTATTTCGAGACAACAAAACAAATGCAAGTGGTATAAAAAGCACATTCTAGGTTTGAAATAAAAGCACCAGGAAAAATCAGTGATTCACCCAGGGACCATGCATTACAGATATATATATATATATATGGAGTTACAGGTTAGTGATGTACACAGCAACCTGTCCCATCTCAAATGGTGCTAGTGCCTGTCTCTGCTTCAGGAACTGCGTTAAGATTTACAGGATCTTAAATTAATGCTTAGGAAACGCGTACAGCGAAGTGTCCACTCCAACCAAGCCCCACTGCTGGAAGCATCCCTTTCTTCTTCTGAACTGTTACCTTTCCTCTTCCTGTCTCTGAATTCTTTCTTGGTCTTCACGCTCTCTCTGCTCCCGTGCTAGACGTCGTTTCTCTGCCAAGATCTTAGCAGCTTCTTCAGCTGTGGTGGTCCCTGCTACTGTTTTGCTACTTGATTCTGCAAAGGTTAAACCAAATTGCTGTTAAAAAGCCCTAGTAACTTCAAATTAAGACAGACATTGTCATCGTGAGATGAGATTTTTTTCTTTCGGCCAACTGATCTTTTCAATCGGTGCTCATCACTCGGCACTCCACAAGTGAGTGTACCCTGCATCTAAGGGCCCACACAGCCATAGGGGAGCCCTAAAGAGATGCAAAGCCACAACATCTCACTGACACTGAAATAATACCAACTCATTTCTGCTACACCAATCCAGCCACGTTCCAGATGATACATTTAACCATATTCTCCGATTACCATAGTACTTAAAAGGTATTTCTAAAAAGACACACTCAATTCTGTAACACTTTAAAGAAAACTGAAAAAATACTGGTTTAGGAAATATTTACACTTAGCTTCCTTCTAATAAAACTGAACGCACATGACCCTAAAGAGGAAATACTTTTTTTTTTTAAAATTTCTCCTGTTTCGTAACATTAGAATTCATGCTTTTATAGAGTATCAGGGTGTAAATAATCACCATGTTATCTGCCCTGAAGGCACATACTAATGGCTTCAATGATACCATATTTCTACACATTTTAGCAACAAATCAATTTCCAGTTTTCATGGAGACCAAAACAGCTCCAACTACCAGGCTAGTAGATATTTGTAGAGGCCTGCAGTTTATGTTTCTTCATGTCCTGCCTGGTGTTATGGTCAGAGATATTACAGACCTGATATATATTTATATAAATTATGATCAATATTAGGGGAAAAAAACCCCACCCTTGCCATCCAGTTGCATTCAATATATATTGGAAGAGCTCTTATTTTAATCAGTTATTCCCACTCTCTAGAAATACTACTGTTGGAATGGAGGTAAATATCTGATCACCTGAATATTCAGAAAATTAGCTCTTGGTGCCAGCAGAACAATAGCATTGTAATATAGGTGAGGACCTGCCTTTCTTTTTCATATTGCACTAATGAGCACATATATGCTTGTTTAACATTTATAAAGTCTTCAAGTCTCAGCAGTTTTAATATACAATGACATCAGGGCTTCCTCAGTTATTTTGCTTCTGACCTAAAGACAAATCATTCCAAACACAATGCCATCATTAAGAACTTTAATACCTGAAAAGCTACTTAAGCCCCACGGACACGTACTCACTACTACCTGCAGCTGTAGGGCATCCTTTCACAGAGTACACCCATAGCAGCTGAATCACAGCAGCAGCTTGTGCATAAAAATTGTTCTTGCAGTCCTAGGAGAAGCGTTCCAGAAATGCACAGAGTGCACTCACAGAGAAGTTTTCTAAAATCTACATTTATCCAGTGCTGACAAAGAAGCACTTCCCCAGGACACACATTGCTTTTGATTAGGGCAAAAATGCAGTCAGGTTGGTACAAACAAGAAGCAGCCACGACGCTTCCAAATGTGAACTTGGTCAAAAAGAGTTCTCCTCCTCAACCCTGAGCAGGGAAGATCAGTGCTTTGCAGTTTTAAGAACCATTAGCAGGATCTGCCGCCTTGAGACCTGCACGTACTAAGTGCTTCCTCTATTCTGCAGCTTTTGGGTTTTTACTTAAAGGTGGAAGGTTTCATTTACTGTTGCTGGTATATAATCATGAAGAAATTGAAATGCCTCTCTTATTCTCTACCACTTGAGTGTTTTGCCAGTTTAGTCACTTTTTACAGCAGAAGCCATCTTCTCTTATGCAGCTGCACAGCAACCAACACAGCAGTGATCTTTTACAACTGCAATTCGCTAGTTATCAAAATTGGTTGACATTTAATGTCAGGTTTAACCTGTTCCCCCGCCGGCGCCCCCCCCCCCCCCCCCCACCCACCCGCACGCCACCACCACCAACCCACACCCCCGGCACTAACAGGCAGAGAGTGTGATGAATCAAGCAGAAT
>JAAGNO010030465.1:33748-54900 GCA_033439905.1 Ceryle rudis
ACATGGTTTGGGTAGAGTTCAAACAACAATTAAGTGAGAAGCTCCCAGAAACATAAAAAGCTAAGAATGCTCCTGAAACAGGAATAAATACAAGAAGCATAAATCCAATCAGGATTCCACATTACCCACCCCAGGTAAGAGAGCTGAACGTTTGAAACCCCAACATAAAATCAAACAGCAATCTAAAACAGTGTGGATGCACAAGTGCCCAAGTCACACACTGCATTATCTCTTTTTCTCCCATAGTAATTTTTTTTTTTTTCCCAAACTGGTGCCAAGTTATCCAAATTGATCTATTGTAGCTGAACGTATCTGCTCCTCCTCTTGATACTTCATGATGTAGAAGATACAGTTTAAGCACCTATTATTACATCAGGAGCATGTTTCTTGGAAGACACTTTAATTTCATGTGCTTCAGCGGCACTGAAGATCTTCCTCCACGATCAAAAGGACAGACAAGACTCATTTCCTCACATAAATTGGGAGAGAACAAAGAATGTTATGTTTGTTACAAAGTTTAGCTTGAAAAATTAGGTAAGGTAGGAAAAGAATGGAGAAGGAAAAAAAAGAAAAGTGCTTTCCTAAACATGCAAGGCAAATATGATTTCCTAGTTTCAAGGTTAAATGACTTTGGGTAATGTGGAACACAGTAATTGCATTTATTTATGGATCCGCGGAACACTTGTTGAACGGGTATAACAATCCAGTCAAACTGGCTAATTTTGGAGAAAATTAGGGATTCTGTGCAGAGAAAGGGGAGATAGAAGTTAAATAAAATACACATGCTTCTGCTGCGTTGCCAGAATAAGCCACAGTAGTTAAATCCTAGTCAGAGTTTCATTGCATTTTCAAGTCTCCTATTGTCAGCATCACGAGACAGCTGTCCTGAATTAGTAATGCTGTGAGCATGCACAGGTTTTCAGAATTCAGATTTAGCTGGGTCTCAGCTGAGAACTATCATCTCAAACTAGCTGCAAGACATAATCTTGCTTATTAAACACACGGCCTTGACAAATATGTCAGTGATCCAAAGTGTTTCTATGAATGACTGTCTGTGCACTTGAAAATGCCAGAAATCCAATGAAAATATATTTAATATATAGGATTATGTTTAGATAATTAGACAGATCTGATGTTGCAAAAGCCTTCGTGGAAAAAGTATCAAACTGCACAAAGGACCCATCCCCTTTCACAAAGTTTCAGCAAAATATAATTTGATTTTGCAAACGTTACTTCGATTGCTGGTAAAACAAGGCAAAAAAGAAAACAAACCTAGCCCTAACATATACTTTTTGCAACTTAAGAAGCAATGAAAGGGTTGGAAATTGCCCTTAAAAAAACAAACCAACAAAAAAAGCTTTAGACTACTGAACTAATTTATATTCAAATACATGCCACTAAGAATTTCTCTTCTCCTCCCCCACGCTGTATCCAGTCATCTTTAGAACACCCAAATGCACATATCCTTTCCCTAAAAATTCCCTCAGGATGCCATGACTTAAGCTCTAGCTTAATTAGCTGGGAGGAATAGTTAAAAACATAAGGGGCTGTTTTCTACTTAGGGATCGCATTTGTTGCACAGCTGGCCAAGATCCAGGAAAAGATCTATAAGAAGATGGATTTCCTTAGTTTCAGAGGAACAGAAACTCAAGTTTAAAAGGTTAGTAGTGAGTATAAAAAACCAAACATAGAAAGAACATTTTAGGAATCAATACCACCAGTTCCACCTTCATCTGTGGTCTGTTGTTCTGTAGAAGAAGAAGGTTGTAAGCCAAGTCACAAGGTCAAATAGCAAACAATTCAAGTTAACCAAGAAATGGGGAAGCTGGATATCAATTATAATTTACAGAATCACAGAATCGTATTCATGGTTGGAAAGGATCTCCTAGATCACTGAGTCCAACCATACCCATAACAAAAAACCACTTAAATACCCTGATCAAACATGACTTCAAAAACACAAACCACACAAAATAACCCCCTGCATGCCTGCCACCAGAGCATGTGCTGAAGCACCAGGTCTACCCGTTTCTTAAATACCTCCAGAGATGGTGACTCAACCAACTCCCTGGGCAGGCTGTTCCAGTGCCTCACCACTCTTTCTGTCAAGAATTTCTTCCTAATATCCAATCTAAACCTCCCCTGCTGCAACTTCAGATCATCTCCTCTGGTAATGGTACATCAAAGCACTTTCAAGCATGTTATAAATACACACCTAAAAGTTAATACTCGAGCTGGCAGAACTACTCCTCACTCAGTGCAATTCCACCAATTCCAAAGATAGGCTGAATTAAAGCATTCTTTGTTTTATTTCTGGATAATAATTTATGTTGTTACTTATTGGCATGATGTTCCTGTTAGGCAGTGCATAAAAACATCCCTTCCCCTGCAATCCTGAGTTCCTGGTCTGATTTCAGAATGTTTACAAGCAGAAACAGTTAATTAGGTGTAACAGGAAACAATCTGAGCTCAAATTAAAGAGTCTTATAATGCATCATCTAATCTAGAATAGAATCTATCCTCTGAGAAGCTCAGACACTGCACACTGCATCTCCTTACCCAGTACTGGCCATTCAAATAATCAGCATTTTGTAACTCTAAGGGTGTGTTTAAAACATTTTAGATGCACTATTACAGTACAGCTGGTTTTTATGTTCCGTTTATCATCAGTGTTAGCACACCATTACATGTACTGCATTTGAAGGACTCGGAATCATTTTAACATTATACCCTACAATTCCCCTTATCTGATGGGTGGGGGCTGACAACACAATGCTGCCAGGTGTGGTATTTCCCATGAGGCTTCTCTCTTGCTCTTCCCAAAGTCAAAAATAGTTCTAAGTCTGAGCAGCATTTCAGAGCAAGCAGAGATAAGATTCTTTCCCCAAGACCTACCGTAGATGCTGTTGTAAGATCAGAGATAAGAAGGGATGCCCAGGTCCCTACAAAAAAGTGCTACACCCCCCGGTGTTCGTACATAAATATACTGTGATTTTAGCCACACGAGAAAAGATGCTACTTACCTGTTTTGCTCTCTGAATCCGGAGTTATAGATCCTCCCCACGACCACCTCTTCTGTCGTGTTTCCAGTCGCTGATTCCGTTCCAAGGTACGATGCATAACTGCTTCATATCGCTCCTATCATCGAACAACAACTCTATCAAGCTTATAAAGCACAGCTACACCAGAAGACAATATATAGATTTCCCGTCCTCCCCCACCCAGTATGACTTAAAATCTGTTTTACCTATACTGCCCGATAACAAGCTTTTGTTACAAGAACTGTCATTCAATGTTAAGGGCTATTAATGGTTTCAAAACTCTGCAAACGTGATTAGGTTGAGCTGAAGCACAGATAAGCTATTCTACTCTTTACTTAAAATAGCCATCAAAGAGATTTCCTATTCAGTAAACAGCACTACTTAATTTTCTAAATAGGGATGAACCCCAAACTGTGCCAAAATAATTGCTTACTCTTCAAAGTATTTCTATTCTGAAGTTATTTCTAAAAGGTGATAAAATACCAAGTGTAAGATTAGTTGTGCTTTCAGAGAACTATACAAACACTGACACAGGTTTTAACAGATGCTGGCATTAATAGAGACGATGGAATCATAAATAGCAAGACAAGAAGGCAAAACTGCAAAAAAGATCAATCAACTCCAGACTTCAGCAACCACTGCTGACGGGACAAAGAGGGCTGAAAGAAGATTTGACTTCTGTCTCCAGGACTAAGTAATGGGGGAACTTTAGCTCTTATGCATAAAGATGAACTGTAACCGTGCTAGACTCTTTCTTCTCAGCCAGGTTTCAATACATGTGTCAACAACAGATTTCTCTTCTGGAACAGCCATATCCTAAGTGATCTTCTGAAGTAGTATTTACTGCTGATATATTACAGTACAATGCCAAGGGGACTCATTATCCAAACTTTCTCCCTCTTGAGGACACAAGGCTTTCACCTTCTTTGAACATGATTTCACAACACAAACTTCAAGAGTCACAGTGTATATAACAGACAAAGTAAACTTGGAAGGAAGGGAGGAAGGATTCCAATCACTGTCAAAAGATAGAATTAGAAGCTTTTGTTTGAAATATAAAGCTTAGCTTCTCCTCTGTTAAAGAAACCCGAACTAAGGTTTACCTAAGGCGCCAAGGTACCCAGACATGCTGCAATCTGTAGATACTATTTCCACAGAGGTATCCGCAATGCGGTAATTCTTCCGAGTCGCAGTTAAAGACACAGGCTTCACTTTACTAACGACAGAAAATCAGTTACCAGCAGTCCAGGCCCACCCAAACATTTCTGCCTCTTCTCCAGCAATGTAAGCTATTCCATGAAGTCCAAATGGAATATCAATCTGAACACACCCAGAAGCCAATTACAGATCACCAAACAGCAGTGTAAATACTGCCAGTCCAAAAGGGCAAAAAAAGATGTCTTGCTAGCACAATGTAACAATGGCTGGACTGCAAGGGAAGAGCCTGCCAGGCTTCCAGGCTCTTCTTCAGTGACTCACAGCAAGTTCTTACAACTAGCTTATGAAAGCACACATGCATGTCATGCCTTTACTGGACCCTTTCAGAACTTGCATCCCATTCAATACACGCTAGCAGACCTACTCCTCAAAAGGGATGGTGTAACTTCAGGTATCTATTTCTACTCTCAGCTTCTCTCCATTCACGACGAGTTCTGCCACTCAAATGCTGCTCTGCTGGTCCATGTGCAGTCAAAGCAGAGGCAAAGGGTTGAGTGAGAACAGTCACGACACAGTTCAAAGCAGCAAATGCCAACTACAGAGATAACATCATCAACCATTCGACATACTGTGACAAAGTGTAATTTAGGCTGCAGTGGGGCTCCCAGGAAGCAAGCCACAGAATTAAGAAAGGTCTAAGACGCGTCACCCACGCTGATTTACAAACAGAATCTACAAAGTGCACTGAAAGGAATCTAGAAACCTAGGAATACAGCGTGGGGTTTTTGATCACGTGAAAAAACAAGCAATGCCCGAACAGCAGCCACAGCTCCTGAAGTCCTGTGTTCCTTGAGTGTAGCTAAAGCCAAACCTGGGATGGGGAAGGAGGACATATGTCTATACCATCCAATTTACAGATATGAAAAATATTTTAATGTTCTAATACGTACACCATTCCAGTAACTTTCTATTTCACACCACTTCAGAGCATGGTAATGGAGGAGTTTCTTTACAACTACAGAACTTCAATATGTAGTACCTTTTCCTCCTCTATTTTTTGTTTTCTCTTTTCTTCTACTGCTGCCCTGCGTTGTTCCTCTTTCTGCTTCTGTTCTTTTAGCTTCCTCTGCCTTTCTTCTAATTGTTTTTCATACTGGAGTTTTGCTTTTCTCTCCTTTTCAAGGATTTGTGTCTCCTTGGCAGCTGTAAATTTTTTAAGAGAAAAGTAAAATCAAGCTTAACTTATTCACTGATATTGCAACACAACTTAGAGGTAAGGGACTACCAAGCAAAATTATCATCACTTAAAGCTAAAACATACATCAAGATTAGCTTGCAGAGCTGGACGACACTGCACATGACAAGTGTCTTTAATTCTGTCCCCAGGTTAGGCTAGAATTAGAACCCTTCCTGCCATTAGACGTTACTGTCTAGACAGGAATGTCAGGACATGCATATACCCCATTATGGAAATACTTTTCTTGTCATTTTAACAGAGAAATCTTACTTTATAAGTAAGCTGAGCATCAAAAGGCAGAATTTTCTAAGCTGGTGATTTTTATTTATTTTTTTTAAACAAGATATAGCGAAAAGATTTACAGCACTGAGTGACAAGCTGGGAAAACATCTGAGTTCAAAATAGTTATGTCACTATTCTCTGCAGCCTCCACCTAAGGCCCAGCTGTGTGCCATTTAACAGGAAGCTTCAAGCCCTGTGACAAAAAGCTAGTGGTTGAACTCACGGTGCAAGTGTTTTCTGCAGCTAGACCGATGAATTGAGAGACCAGATAATCACATCAACAGTGCATAGGCAGGATCTACATATAAGGTCCCCAAATACTTCTGAATTTGTATGTATCCTAGTCATAGGCTCTCTCCTTGTTAAGGTAACACAGTCATTCCCATTGCTGTGTGTCTTTGCTTTTACTTTAAGAAACAAGCACACAGGCCAGAGAGACACCACTCCTCACAAGCTGGGAGACCAAGAACCGGACTGCAGGGCACGCTGTGACCCTTCCATCTCTTGCTGCACATACATGCACCGATTCACACCACAAACGGCGTAAAGCTGGGTAAAAGTTTTATACTCTTCTCTAGGTCTCAGATTCTCTGCTAAGATAAAGCATATACTGCTGACACTTCAGTCCAGGAGGCATTTCAGCGTGCTAGGAAACATGAGACACACTGTTCAAGGCAATCAAGCCATTCAGCTAACTCTTTTTTTTTTTCCTCTGAATCAATGTTTCCCAAACTTCAGTCTTCAGGGCTACAGGAAGCAGTTTTAAGCCAAGTTTAACTTTCACAAGTGTTTCTGTTAAGGTTTCAACTGGCTAAATTTTCTTGGTGGTCACTAAGATACGGAAGGTCAGAAGGGACATACAGCTTCAAAAGAGCTAAAGATCTCCGGAATGTTTTCCTAGTACTTCTCCATTTGGGTTCACAGATGGTCACTGATGCAAGACCAAAAGCAGACCTTGCCTCTTGTCCCCAGCAAGCTGAAAGAAGTGACTGAACAAGGAGTTATTCCTTTATGACAAACATTTTTGGAAATTATATTTTAAATAAAACATGAAAATACCATGTTGCTTTTCCCGCTCTTCTCTACGCTCCCTGGCCAGTCTTTGTCTTTCTTCTGTTCTTAGCGTGGAACCATCTATTACTGTTAATAGAAAAATTCAAGACATATAATTGTCAGTTATTTTGAACATCAAATAAAGTCTTTACTATCAAAAGGATAATGGAACTTCCCGAGAGATACACCTATTACCAAAGCACTGCACACTCTAAATAAAGATTGAAGATGTCACCTGAAAACTCCATAGGAAGTTGGATACCCTCCTTTTTCTCCTTTCCATTCCCTCACAACCAATCCACTATTTTTAAAAGGTGCAGCAGAAAGCAGACACAATATTAAAGGTCCAACACGTACAGTCAAAGAAAGCCTGAGCAGAAGTCATTACGTGCGAGAACACACTCTTCTTCCAAATTCAGCTCTGATCCTCATTCCTGTACATAGTAATTCCTATGGTCAAGAATTACAGAAATCTAGGAAAACTCAATCTGACAACAGATAGTTGACCCATCATGACAAATTTGAAGCGTTGTAGGATAGCTAGTTTGCAGGCTAAGCAGAATCAAGACTGCTTTAGTCTTTGCAGGTATAAAAACCCGAATTTCAATTGGTAACCTGACCAGAGCACAAAAACATGTAATTCTTTGTTGTTAGGTTCCACTGAAAAGACAGGCAACTTCACCAAGTGAACACCGAGCAAGGCAAAAGTGAAAGTCTGTCACCAAAACTGGACATTCAATGGATCTACCAACCATCCACCAGGTGCTTTATGCTCTGATGCCCCCTGAAGAGACAGCATCAAACTTCTTTTTAAAGGATATTTTATTCATTCCCTTCTTACTCTCCCTTGTGGACGCAGTAGTTCATTAAGAACAATAACAAATAATTATACCTGGTTTAGTTGCTGTCTTTATATTTATTGAGGTCTGGACTGCAAGAGGGCTAATGCCACTTTGGCTTCTTCTTTCTTCTGCTATGGCTTGGGCTGCAGCAACTGTGAGAAAGAACCGTTCCATGTTAATAAAAGGTCTAAAATGAAAACTCATTAAATAAATACCTCAAATACATATATAAAATTCTATCTGGGGCTGCAGAAACTTTTATTAAAAACTAACTTGGGACTACTTAACTTGTAAGAAAAAAAACTTGCTGAATAGGACTTGAGACCTGGCACAGCTTTCCTGTTGTGAAAACAAGAGTTCCTAAATCTTGTGTTTTAAAATGTGTAGCAAAGGACATAGAGTTTAAAAAAAATAATTAAAAAACCCATCCAACTTATTAAGTAACTTTTCTAAGAAGAAAAACAATTATTTAGCAAAGTTATGACTCTGACTTACACTTAAAAATAACAACTCTTTGCTACTGCGTGTGTATTTGCAGGTTGAACACATACAGGGAATAACCAATTAGGACTGGTAGACTATTCTGAGACTTTAGAAGGGTAAGGTTTATGAAGACCTTTCATTATTTCATGACGTGAAGCAGGAAGTGGATTATCTGCATAAAGCAAAGCATTACGGGTTGCTTACAATGTAGTCTAAAACGGGATCTTAAAAAAAAAAAAAAAAAATTATAAACTTGACTCCAAAACAGTAATTTGTGCATTTGTGCAAAGATCCATCCACCTTATTTGAGTTCCACCAAGGTGAGCACAGCAAACTGCAGGGCTATGACTCCCAGTTAACCGTACAGAACAGAACTGCTAGCAAGATTAATTTTGCTAAATAATAAAACCCATTAAGGCAGGGAGGCTAATTTACTCTATCACTTTCCACAGATTTTCTTTATTTTGGTATCAGCTTTAACTAGTCACCTTTTAGGGTGTGAAGGTGAAGCATTACAGGGAAAGCAGGTAGGGTAACCTGTAAGACAGCATTACTCCATTTTCCTGCACAGCTTTGAACAGGAGTGTCCTTACAGCAGGGACACCTTGTTCTCACCTTGGCTGACAAGATCAACTTCAGGGGAAGCAAGAGAACACACCACACAATCAACCAAACACAAGAAAACTGAAGTAGCTGACACCTGTTCTAAACAGAAAAGGCAGTCCACAGAAGTAATGCGTGATGTGCCATAATTTCAGCCACAACATGAAGGACAAATATTAGAATTTGGTGTTACGATTAAAAAACAGATGACAACAGCTTTGCCAATGATCTCAGGCCTCCCTTTAATAGAGTAGTGCAGAATGCAAAGGAGGAAGGAAGAGTCTCCCTGTTCTCCATGCATTGCCATGACAACTAGTTGTGTCATGGTAATAACCCTCCCTAAGGCTGTGCCCAAGAACAATCACCTCAAAGTGTTTAATCCCATGTGATGTCAGTGATAAATGCCGATTACAATACTTATTCAGCAACTCTAAATTGTCACCCGCAGCTGTTGCCATGTCTTGAATTAATTTTTCACTGCAGCACTAAACAAAAGTCTTCCTCAGTTCCATCCCATCCATCTCCGAGACTCTTTTCAAACAAGTCAGAGACCAGATACACCGCGACAGGGTGAGATTACCAACTGGCAAAGAGAACAGCTAAAAAAGGACTCACTGTAACTTCACTATGTAGACCAAAAGTCATTCAAAAGAGCTGATTTTATACGTTGCTGCATGTCACGTGGGTGAGAATGTAGCCTCAAAATTCATCAAGTGGATAACAACAAAATTTTATGGTCTTAACACAATTAAGTGTGAAAACAGGCTGGAGAAAACCAGCCTACTGGAGGTTTTTCTGTGAGACAAAAAACAATATACAGCCAGGGCATTTATATACAACCACAGCTCTGTAGATCACAAAGGTTGAAAGAACATAAGGTTGTTCAAATACCATTAAAAGTTAAGGCAAATACAGAAACCCACTTTCATCTTTTCTTCAGGCTCCATCAGCCAGGAAGGAGGGCCAGGAGGTGTGCAGCCAATTCAGCCCGGCCCAGCAGAATACTACACCGGGTTTAGTTAAGACCTACACTGGAATTTTGCTTCAGCTCTCAAAAGTTTAAACATCTAAATTTAATTGAAGCAAGCTGCAATTTAAACAGGTACAATATTCATCTTATTTTACTTGCAGAAGTGTTCTACTATTAGAAATCTTGTCGAACAAACCAGTCATAATGGATGACAAGGATTATGTATTTATTTATTCATTAAAAATAAACAAACACTTGAATAATGTTCATGATTAGAAGGCACTTATTTAAAAAATGTGTCATATCTGCAAAGCAATTAGTCAGTTCATCTTAATTAATTAAGGTTGCAAAAAATTATTCAAGGTTCTACAGAACAGGAAAATGGGTTACAGAATCAGTACAGCTTGCAGGACAGAGAGGTGAAAAAAGTAGGAAATAACCAAAGGATTTTGTATGTCAAGGGCTTTTTTGTATGTCAGTTCAAATATTCAGATTACTGCTTCAACGTGTCATTATTTCATAGAAAAAAAAGGTACTTACAAATTTGAAAGTAGCAGATTTAAAGGCACGAGGAGTGCACCTTCCTATGACACAGAAGGAAAGGTAGAGCTAAAAGTCAACTGGGGATCTGAACAACAGATTATTAAAAGGGGAACAGCATCACATTAGGTGCATCCCCAAGATGTGTGAGCTCAATTTCACCAAGTGCCAGGTCAACAATACTTATCAATTTGATGGTAAATTTACAATGTGAAACCGATTTTCCAAATTCATATTCTACAATAGTATGAGAAAATAAATTGCATATTATTGTACTCTGCAACCTTAAAAAATATAGATTTTATTTTGGTTTAATATGGTAAAAGAAATCCTAATTTTTAATACCTTTAAATATTCTTTGGCACAGATGCCTATAATTTTTTGCCTAGTTTTCCATAATGAATGTAGCAGTCAGATTTGGAGCAAAAGCTTCACAGAAAAGAATTTTCCATACAACCTAACTAGCTCTGTAAAATAAGCCTAATACTTCTGTAATCGGGATACCTCAGAATGGGAACCAGTTAACAACCGTTTCACGACAACCTGTATCACCTGCTATATTACTGGGGGACGCCTTCGTGGACATATTCAGCAAGCTTCCTGGAGAAGAAAAACTCTCTCAGAGGCAAACTACATCTCATTCCTACTCTGAGCTTCCCCTCCCACAGCAGTCGCTAAGGGCTTTCACAACTATAATTTGTGATCAGCATAATGTGGGCACTTTTTTTTACATTAGTCTACTTTTAAATACTTCCAACTAAAATGGATAAAAGTCCATGCCACACATGGGGCCAATATTTGCCCTCATGCATAATAAAATAGGGCTACTTGGAACATAAAATGGTTAGGTTATTTGGGAAGCAGTTTTTCTTCTGCATCTTCATCACCGTGTCTGGTCGAGTGTATTATGGATAAACTAAACCAAGGGAAGCATCAGGAACTGGCTGCCGTGGGAGGCAATGTGCCAGATAAAGCCGACTCGTCCAACTTCACCTTCCAGCTCACGCTTGCTGGGCAGGTACGGTGGTGCCTCCCTTTCACTGAGCACCACGGTACCTCCCTTCACCGATCAGGTTTCCAACATGCCCTGAAGAGACCGTGCTAAAAATACAACTGTTTCTATTTCAATCCTTGCACCGAGTTAATACCCTCGGCCCTCGCCAAGACTGTCAAAGGACCCGCACAGTTGCTGTTCTTAGTAAACCTCATTAGGAACTGAACCAGCTCCATCCCTTTACCTAGCGAGGTTTAGGGCTTCCACCTCATCAGCTCTCCCAGTATCTGTGACCTGGTTGGATGCTGCCCCCCAGTCACTCTTCCCTTCCCTTGCTGAACCAGAAAGGAGAGCAGAATGGGCCAAGGATTTTCACAGCAATCCTTCTGGTTCTTCTAATTTAATGACTCATTATGTGAAGCAAACAAACAAAAAAATCCCAGCCTTTGAAACAAACACTGGGAGGTCTCCCGAACACTAAGCATCCTTATCAACCTCAGTGTTTTCATAAAAGTTTAAAGCAGGTTAACAAGAAGCTAATAAGCAATCCACTAACCAAAGGGGAACTTCTCAGCAAACTGTGTCCAATCTGCAACATGCCATTTTTGTCTTGCACTCACTACAGGCAGCTACCGTTTGTCTAGAGGACAGTGATCCGTTTCAGTAACACTCTTGAGATCCTCTCTCATTTTGTAATTTTTGTACACACTTTTGGGAAAGACAAGAGAAATCAGCATGCCAGTTTGCGATTTCTCTGCATTGTCTTTTAAGCCGATTTCCCCTCGTTAATTAACCCAGGTTAAGACAAACAGATGCAAGATCATACATTAGATGCTTTAAAAATCAGGTATTGGTTTTACACTGTTACTCCTTGTTTAAAGGACACCAGAAGAAGGATGCACCCTCATACAAGCAGGAGGACAACAGAGAAAGTTTCTAATGAGGAACAGAAGAGTTCTCTGTATGCATTCCTCTTTTCCCCGCTTTCTCCCTTCTTTCTGTGTCCCCCTGTTGATCCTCACGTCCCATCTTTGGACTGCAAGGACTGACAGGCTCCACAACCAAACACATGAGCCTCCCAGTAGGCAACTTCTGATGGACCAGCTGGAAGGCAGATGGTTCTCCTGTTTTGTCTGGGCAGTCACCAGATGGGAAGCACACAGATCTCCAGCAAGCTGTGCATGCCGTCTCTCAGCTTCAACAGGCCAGAAGAGCTTCTGGTTGTCTTATCCTTATTCCAGACTATTTGCACACTTTCATTCTACATTTATTCCCTGCACAGGATACCTATTTTATTACTTTTTGCATGCTTTCTTCCCCTTAAGCCCAGTTGTACAGAATTAGCTGCAGAAATATCTGGTTTTCTTCTCAATGTTCAAGGTACTTTATAGGATAATTTCTTCAGTTCATCACAAGTATCAATCCCACCCAAAAACTCAACACACACATTCCTCTGTAGTATACGAATCAGCAGCCCCACAAGTAGCATTTGAGACATTGAGACTTTGCAAGAATGCAATTTTTTCCTTATCCTTAAACATCCACACTCAGATTAAGAGCTGGAAAGATTAAAAAAAAAAAAAAAAAATTCACATCATTAACAAAACACTATTTACAAAGAAACCTACAAAGATGTAGCTGAAGCAATCTCAGACACCTTACTGTATTTGTTCAGCCCTGGACATGACCAGAGAGGCACCAGGAAGGTTGTTAGTTCATTTGTGTGCTCATCTCTCTAGTTTTCCCTAGGGGATGTACATAATCTAAACCAAACTTGAATGTAATACAAGAACAGACCAAGGAAATAAAATCTGTCCTTTAAACAACTGGCAGACATCCACTGCCCAACACCGCACCAGGTGAGTGTCACCCTTAGTCCAAACGCTCCTGATAGTGCTGTGAACACATCTCCTACGGAGCCTTGCTAACTGCTGTCACTCATATTCTCTTAAGAGACTGCTCAGCCCAGTTATGCTTCTCTTTACTTACTGGGAAAAGCAACTGCCAGCACAATGCTCGAAGAGGCCAAAGATGTCACCAACTCTTGCAGAAGCCATCACAAGGCTGGTAAGCAGCACTGCCTGTGCTGTGTACACAGGGCTGACAATCTAAACTCACCCCATTCTCTGGAAAAGACACCCAGCTTCACAATTTGGGGTCCTTTATTAGTAAGGTTTTACTGTTAGCTATTATTCACCCCTTGAAAGAAATGAAACTGAACCACAGCAGATATTCTGCTCTCACTCACTGGCTTTCTGCTGACTTCACTTTTCCCTTTGCCACACTCTTCTTCCTCACCTTCCCAAAGAAACGGGAAAAGGCTCCGCATTCTGCACGATCCCCTTGTCACTTCTGTTTGGTTTAAAGAACACAATCTTTCCCCACCTCTTTTGATACAAGGCGATTTGCACAAAAAGGCCCTTCAAAGGGGACGCTTCTCCAATTCACACATTCCCAACTCTCCTCAAACTTTAATGCAATTTCAGATCACTTTCCTGTTCTACCTGGCATTAGGTATTAACCTGTTTATTGCATTGTGCTTACCAAGCTTATCTGCACAGTGACCTCTCTTCAGAGCTGACGCCTCCTGCATAAAGGACCTACAAGCCTTACAGTCCCAACCACGTTCTCTAGCAAATGGCCAGGCATTGCTGTCTTGTCTTCTCTGTCTAAAATGCACAATCTTAGCAAGACACAGCCACAGGGAAACCAGAGCTGTTGAAAGGTTGCAGTGCTTGTTATGCTTCTCAGTGAAAGAGCAAGGCACTACGGTATTTGTACTCTCTGCAAATTCTCCACCAGAGTACATTAAGGCTGCATTTTAGATGTAAAGAAAATATTTTTTGCAGTTTTTGAGCTGTCAACTACAAACCCTTCTGGCCAACTGCAAAACAAACACAAATTGCTTTCCGTCACCTTGAGTGATTTCTTTTAAAGAAATACTAGACACTGACCGCAATGCTGATGCAATAAGCTATGACTAAAAGTCCCTCGTGAAGCTTCCCAAGTGTAACAGAAATCAGTATTTACCTGTTTCTGCATAGCTGAAACTCCAAAGTAACCTAACACACTGGACTAAATTGAAAGTAATTTATAAAATAAATCTGCCATTACATAATTTCAAGTGGATTCACTGTGAAATGTAGTAGTTATGTCACTTAAGACAGGTGTGTGTACAGATAAAATACTCCAAACCTGACAGAACTTGACACGGGTTTAACAGTTAAAGAAGGACCAAAAAGGTGAAATGGTGGAATTTTAAACACAGAGTGGAGATTATTAGTACCCGCTCTGCTGTACAGATCATCTTCTTTCTCTAGTAGCACCTTCTGATGCCTCAGGCTCCTAGAGTACATTAGAAGAAGAGAAACAAACAAAAAAAGTAACATGTTTTGTCCCTCACATTGGACTGGCTTATCAGATGTCACAGCAGTCCCACTTCTGCCATGCCCTGAGCAGTTTAGATCCTACCATAACTCCAGCTCAAGTGTCAGCAAAAGCTAGACAGACAGAAATCAGCTATATCTGCTTTACTCCTCCAACTCTGAAGGCTGACTTAAATTGACTCCTGCTCCCACTTCTGCATAGCCACTGCAAAAAGTAACTTCAAGACAAATTTCTCTGCTCTCTTCTCTTTCACATCTGTTTTCCACATTGTATTATTTCTTTCTTTTATATTACACTATCCCTAACACTAGAAATCAGCTAACCTCTATCTGCTACTTCCCCCTTTCCTTAGCAGTCTGGCTTCTTTTGCTGGCTGGAAGCTCGTTCTTGTAAATGCTTTTGTCCTCTTGTTTGCGGGCTGGCTATTGTTTAATACACCCAGCCCCAACAATACCAGCACAGAACACAGCCTAGCACTACAAGTCACAACTAACTTGAGACAAACCCTGTGAAAACACCATTTGGAGCTTTCTTTAGATGGGAGGATAATAGCTCCTTTACATGATAGCTGCAAAACGACTGCTTTTGCCTTTTACACTTGAAGAATTTATGGCAACTTTAGAGCTCATTTAAACACTGTTTCTGCTACAGAAGAAGAAGGACTGTGTTGGCATTTTCCCCCAGGAGACCAGCCTCCAGAGTCAAATCAAATCACTCAATACAGCACTATTCTGGTGCACGGCTGTAAGACACTGACAGGTCGACAGCATGTTTAAAAGGAATTAAACTGCGAGGTTTCTTAAAGCTGCATGATTGACATAACCGATAAAAAAATGAAAGCTCTGAGGAATTCCACTACAAGTACCATAAGACCCCAGAAACTTAGCCAGGAATCAGGCCCTGCCCCAAAGAGCTTGAAGAATGGGTAAGTGAAAAATGGCAAAAGGGTGTAAAAAATCCAAGCAGGCTAAAAACACAAGAGACCAATAAAGAGACTGTATTTTTGCTTAATTCATTACCTAGTGGCAGAAAGTCTTTCAAAGAAATCTGAAAGCGAGTAAGCTAACACTTAATGAACAGGTCTGGAAATGACCATCCTCAGTTTTGAAAGTACAGAACACGACTTACATTGATCAACACTGTGCCGCAAAAATAAATTACTTTAAGAAATTATCCTGGCAAAACTAAGCAGAGGATAAACTTTCAGATTAATTAATGTGTTCTATTAAACCATGCTCTTTAAGTATAAAGACGTCTACAGGATTTCTATATTCTTGTAGCCAATCCCTCTCGGACTTGGGAGAGGAATTTTAACGCTTGCAAGCTTTAAAACACTTGCCCAGAGAAGATGACTCTCAGAGCACTACAGCATCTTTGCTCCCTCTGAAGATTCAGGTCAGCACATTTAAACAGCGGAGGGTGTCTGTAAATTAAGAGCCAGTTAAGTACTCACAAAACAGTATTTAACAAGTTCCCTGAGAATTATGAAGGCAAAAAACACTACAAGGAAAGATGTTATTTATGCAGGAAAGAGTTATTCTGAGCGTGGCTAGTGGTTAGCTGTTTTCTCCAATGGTAACTTCAGCTGTGGATCCTTCTTCCAGAAAGGAGAAGTTCCAAACTGAATGGAAAATAAAAATAATTTAGAAGGAAACAAATGTCAGGCAACTAGGCCAGCCTTCCTTAAAAGCAAATGCTTGTGTCCATTTATGTTCACTATGAACACCACAGGCATATAGGGTGGATGGCTGAGGCATTATGCAGGCAGCTGAGGCTTCTCTGGCAAACAAAAACTCTTTGAGCAACATTTGATTTCTCTTCCATGAATCCCACACTCCAAACAAGTTAATCACCAGCATCTAGAACAGTTTTAAATATTGGACAGACATACACAAACACACTGAAAGCGTATGATCAATTAGGAATTACCTGGTTGTAAGCCGAGTAATTGGAAGCTAAATGGTGCTAATTTATTTGCGGCAGACCAGGAATTTGAACTCCTCAGTTTGTTTTAGCATATCCCGAGTCATCTGATAAGTCATATTCACAGAAGTCATTAAGATTACATGCTCAGAATTTTCTTTGCCAGGGTATCCTTTCACAACAGGACTGCAAGCATCTCCAATTATTTAATCAAGCTTAAAGACAGACAGCAGCATTTGATACCCCTACGATTATGACTGACCCGAAGTATTTCTTCCATTTATCTCATAGTAACCCAGTGCTCTTCTTCTTAACTCTCACCACTTAAATTTTTAAGAACTGAGAAGTGGTAACAGCATAACACTACTTCAAATACTCCTATCTGTTTTCTATTTGAAAAATACAAGTGTGTAAAGAAGCAGCAGTCCTTAACTCATCCCATTTTAAGGCTTGTTAGGGATAGTACAAGCCAAGTATCTCTGGGCTCTCGCCATCAGTTATGATCCTTGCAAGTCATTAGTTGTTCAATAGTTCCTTCTGAAGCACAGAATCCAAATTTATCTTTTGTAATTTTAACACAGGAAAAATACGTAGATAATGGATCATTCTGTATAAGAAATTTTAAAGAACTGGTTTGATATTTTATTTAGCTTTACAGCAAGGAGGATATCTCTCTTGAATCTATATGGAGAAATCTCAAGAATTCAAAGTTTTAAATTAGAATAAAACCTTTTTTATAAGCCACTTACAACTGGAAGTAATCTTCAAAATGTTAAGCATCTAATACATAGCATACATCTTTACGAATCAGCATGAAATTATTCCTCCTCAATACTACTGCATTTCCATGAACAAGAAGAAAATGAAATTAAGGCTCACAGCCATTACAGTTACATTAAGTTCTCAGCCTGACTTGGGAATGTTCTCTCACTACTTGGATCTACATGAAATTCAATTTCTACACAGCTCTTTGCATTTATCACCTTGGCACTCTGTAAAGCAGCATAACTACTACTTCCACACGGGGGAAATAGATGACGCACAGAAAAACCTTAAAGACATCCTCCAAAGTTAGTAGGAGTTTGACAGAACAAGAAACTGAAGCCAGACCTAGTGAATACCCGCTGAGTGTCCCAGTCACTGGGCCACCTTTGCTCTCCAGATGGTATATGTCCAAGTCATTCATCCACCACCACCAAGACAACTGAATGCTGAAGGTGCTTTTACCATAGCACCCACACGCTATCAGAAACCTGGCAAAGGAATAATCTCCTTGTCTTGCAGCTTCTGAAACAAGCTTTGAAGCCCATCTTTACTCACAACCACTTTGTAAGACTCAAAGACTTTTAAGGATCCAATTTCAAAATGTAAATGCTTTCTCTCTCCCAGCAAGCAGCTCTGATGCAGAGGTGAATTCATCCGTTGTCTGACAGATGCTTCTGAATCCTGAATGACTGTCTCTAGACAGCTCCTGTGGGACTTCACCACCAAGACTCTGCCAAGGAGGTCTCTAGTACTTCCACAGGTGTTGGCACAAACCTGTATTCCTATCACCTAGAGACCAGCCAAATCTGCACATGTTCCTGACTACTGTCTTGAGCACTGAAGTTTCACTTCACTTCACATCCACCCAGCCTTCTATTCATGACATTTCTGTGTATGTGCATTTAGTAAAGAAATTACCAGGAACTGTGCTCCAGGCAAGACGGACAAAGCCAGACGGTGTCACTTCTACAGGAAGAAAGAACTAATTAGACAGAAGGAAGCTGTTATTTTATTAGACAACTTCTGACCAAACTGGGCTTGACCACACAGGTCATGGGAATTACGCCTGCAGCTAGATCTGTTGAAAAAGGCACTTTATTTTTATCCTATGTCCCGAGACAGGTTTCTCAAAAGATCATGCAGGTCTTGGAAAGGGAATATGCATATAGTATTTTAATATGCTGTTCTGAACCACCTTTACAACTGTGACTCAATAGACTAGTGGAAATCCTAGCAAGAACGCAGTCAAGCTCTGGCAAAAGCAGACAGACATTCTCTACCACTGATACTACAGAAGACAGGACATTTTAGTATTTCAGTGAAAATTAAGATAAAACAATAAATGTAAGCTACAACAGCTTAAATTATATGTATTTTCATTCTGAATACCTATATTACTCAAGAAAAACCTCACTGGGTAAACCACAAGTAACTGACTATTGCCCTCTTCTCAAATCTTAATAAGCTCAGCAGTGCTTACGGTATTAGAATAGGAGCAAAAATTCCTCTTCATCCCTTAAGGATGACAGCAGCAAGCATGGATCACAAGAATGGAGTAAGCAACTGCCACTTATGCGCTGCTGTTGCACAGTGAACAATCACAATTCATTTCTAATGTGAAGTGATGTTCATGCATCACTGACAAACATTAAGTAGCTTCTAGTTGTAGTAGCAAACTCTGCTTTCTGTCATCCACCTAAAGGGAATAAGATTGGACAAGTGTGTAAGGACAGAAGATTACTGCAAAGGAATCGTAGAACTGACACAACAAGCACGATTTGGCCTGTAGAATCTTAATTACAGTTTATACTCAAACACCTTTTCCTTACCTCAATATTAGCTTGAACTGGCAAGAAAAAGATTCTCTTTAAACTTAACACGTTGGTACAGAAGTTAGTAACAAGTGGCATGGGATTCTCCACTTTCAAGGCCTAAAATAATTAACAAGCACCAATCAACCACAGATCAAGCCAGTGTCAAGAGGCTGGTAACAGAGAGCAGAGGCCGGGAACAAGAACCCAGCAGAGTCTTGAAATAAATAAGGAACCAAAAAGGGAGCCTATGAAAAAAGTTACTACTATACAAAAAGTATACACACACCTCCTAGCCAGACCATGGAGAGAGTTGTGGTTTCTCAGCCAGACACGGCTCATTTATATTTATTGTCTTTAATCGTGAGATTCCCAAGCAGAAGCTCACTAGCAAATGACTGAAGGTGCACAGCACTGTATTTGCGTTATATAGATGTTTGTTCTCCAGACTGAGACAGTGAAGTACCTAATTGCTCACAGACCAGGAGAAACCGGGTGCAAGTATTCTAGCCAGGTATTTTGGAACTGAGAAGATTCCCATGCAGCCAACTGAGCTTAGAAAGACAGAAAGTTATGTCCCCCTGCAAACATGCCCAATGGCAGCGTGGGACAGAATGAGCTTCCTATTGCTTCTCCAAACAGCTGCGGTATCAGACATGGTTGCTGCTTACAACTTCTCCAAACAGCAGCAAATACAATGGCAATTATCTCACAAATTCCACTGTTAAACCACTGGATTGCAAGGACTATTTCTAAACATCATTTGATTTCCCCAGAGAGCGAGGGAGTGCTACTGACAAGAAGTCAGGACCAGACGGCAGCGGCCTGTACGCGCACAGACGGTGTTGCTTCAATTCACATTAGCAAGGAGTTCATCTTCTAGCACAGAACTATTAGAAATGCATTCTATGTCAACTGAAGTTTAGACTCTGGTTCAGTGACTTTACCCCGCAGGGAAAAAAAATTCAAGGTCTATCCTTTCCAGGATCTGGGGGGGGGGGGGTTGGTTGGGTTTTTTTTTGACATATTAGAGCATGTGCATATCTAAAGCAAAATGGAGCTGCCTGCTTCAAGGAACTTTTCACCTCTGGTTTTGGGTCTAAATCGAGGTCATGACAGCTGTCAGCAAATGTGGGTACCTGTCTTGAGAAAAACTTAGAAGCCACAATATAAGCACATCCAATACACAAAAAAATCAGTAGTTCTAGCAGGAGATAAGGACAAACAGACGTAGCCCGTGCAGGTGAGAAACGCTATCTTTTGGCAGACATCCTTCTACAGCACTAGATTGTCTTAATTTTGAAAGAAAAAAAAATTAAGTAATAATTTTGACACATAACACATCCAAGGAGAAAGACTGCCAGATTAGAGTTGTGCATTCAGCACCGTTTGCCAGCACTCTTCTCTATGTCATTACACAAGTACACTGAAAACAATCAAGCCAGAGGCTGTCAGAGTAATTTCTGTACACAGTCCAAGGTAGCTAATTTAGATCAAACCACAATTCTCTTATTTTTTTCGTCTGAGATAAGAAAATGTTTATCTTTTCTAATAGCTCATCCACAAAGCTCATGTGTGAAGATGTGCCATGGAATTATGCTTGGAACATACATCACGCATGCACAATACTCATTTCAGAGTATGGTATTACTAAGGACCTTAAACAGGAACATAACTGCACCCAAGGACAAAACCAAGGTAGAGATTCTATAGCCCTCTTAAGAAGCCAGTTCTAAAAAGTTGGGGTTTAAAAAAAAAAAAAAGAAGAAAAAAAAAGAAAAAAAAAAAAAGGAAAAAGTAAAATTAAGGCACTATCCAATCTTTGGTTAGGAATCAATGTCACAGACAGTCCCTGCCTTCCGCACTGGGGGCACAGAGCAGTCACCGCACACATAGCCGGGACAGCCCATCTGCAAGAGCACCCCGAGAAACCGAGTTCAGATCGTCAAGAAGCCGTGAAAAATGGGCGACTGCTGTGAGAAGCGGTCCTGCAGCCACCTCTGCCGCTGCCTGCAAGCGGCGAGAGGTCCCAAGTCGGAACCTAACGCCTCGGGAGGGGGAAA
>JAAGNO010030467.1:0-22173 GCA_033439905.1 Ceryle rudis
GGTCTATTCACAAGGGTTTGTAGTGACAGGACAAGGGGTAATGGCTTTAAGCTAGAAAAGGGTAGATTTAGGTTAGATGTTAGGAAAAAGTTCTTTAATGTGAGGGTGATAGATCATTGGAATAGGTTGCCCAGAAAGGTGGTGGAGGCCCCATCCCTGGAGACATTCAAGGCCAGGCCTGATGAGGCTCTGAGCAACCTGCCCTAGTTAGAGATGTCCCTGTTTATTGCAGGGGGGTTGGACGAGATGACTTTAGAGGTCCCTTCCAACCCAGTACCTTCTATGATTCAATGATTCACTTCTGCAAATGTATTTACTATCCAGCATGAAGGCCGTTACACAACACAGTAAAACCTTTCACCTTCTGTGTGGGTGATCTCTTTTTACATGCACATTTACGTTAAAAAAAAATAAAAAAAACCCACTGCCACCATATGTGCAAAACTTGGGAATGTTATTTTGAACACGTGTTACTCTTGTCTTTCCATAGGAGCACACTGCACATGAGAAATGTCCTTTACATTCCATCATTTAAGTGTTCACAGTGGACTCAGGTCATCAGAGTTCCGTCCTGCCTTCAACAGGACAGGCTGCCACTGTCATATGTGCTTCTTTGCACCATCAACATAGTCACTGTTTGCAGTAACAGGCACAATTAATAATGAGCATAAACCCTATAGCAGCATTACTCGCACAACACTTCGCAAGTAAGATACTTTATTGTATCTTTATTGATACTTTATGTCTCTCCCTTCTGCTTAAATCTGCCTCTGTTTATATTCAGGAGAGAATCTACTTCACCCATTCCTGAAATGTCATCTCCTCCACACTTAATTTTATTTGGGAAGGAAATTGGACTGACAACCCTAACTACTTCTGATTATTCACGGAACAGCCCTTGTGCAGAGATTAAATGTACCAGCTTTTCCTTGTTGCCCTGTCAGCACACAGCCCTTCAGGGACCTTCTCTTCATGTGAAAGTTAGCTCAGCCTCGGTGTGCATTCATCCTTGACGTTGGTTTCGCCAACACTGTTTATGTTGTTGGTGATATGATGTGGACGTCTTATCTCTCTCCTTCCCCCTCCAGCAACTGCACTGGAGCCTTGTTTTATTTCAGTGAGGCTATTACACCATTCCCAAAGCGTGATACTTGCTCTTCAGCTGCTGCTGAGTGGGGCTGGAGTCTGCAGGCAAACTGGAGAGCAGCTGTTCTCCTGCCTCTCCCCTGCACCATTTCCCCTCCAGGACCACTGCGGCCATGCAGTGCTGCCCAGCCGCCCTGGATGGCTACGAAGACATGGCTACCACATGCTCAGACACCTCTGCCTTTACCCCAAACCTGCAGCCTGGGAGCCCTGAGCTGAGAAAGCATCACAGGAGCAACATCCTGAGGTGCTTCTTCTAACACTCTGCTGTGTGATTTGTCTCTAGCCCTGTGGTCTGACCTCTCTCCTCTTGAAGGCAATTGATTTTTTTTGTGGTGGAAGTGCAGAAATGCCAGCCACATAATGGGAACTTTCAATTTTTGGTAGTTTCAGTGCCTGCCTCAGTGGTAGCACCCGGATTCACTGCACTGCCCTTAACATGTGTGCCTGTGGGGTCCCAGGGAGGGCTGGAGACTTCCTGATGCATTGGCAACAAACTTCCAACACAGCTGTGGCTGTTTCCTCGGAAACACTGCAAGTGCAAATGTACCCAATGGGGCATTTGGAAAGACAAATTCATCTCTGAAATAGATAATAACATGTTTTTACTGCTTGCACTTCTCTGAGACAGGCTTTCCTTGGTCTGGACTTAATTTATTAATATACAAAACATAACCTTGAAACTAGGGCTCAGCAGAGCTAGTGACAACCAAACAACTTTCTGTTCAAGCACTTGGAAGGAACTACAATTGAACATCACTCTGGGCTCTCCACAGACAGATGCTGGAGGAGCTGTGTGGCACTCAGATGTTATGTTCCCATGAAATGCCACGATAATACTGACATAAGTGCCTTGTTGTCACACTTTTGCCTTATTACATTTTCCCTTTCCTCTCTCTCCCTTTTTAAGCATTCTCAGCTGTCATTGTACCCGAGCAGGAAAATTATTCCCACAGTAAAGTGCACTATTGGAAAGCAATTCTGTTTGGAGACAGAGCACTAAGGGTGGCATGGCAGCATTAAAGCTGCAGGAGAACATTAGTCTGTGCATTAACTACCATGGCTAAGAGAATATATTAGCAGCAGCCTTAGTAAAGGTCAGGACACTGAGATGAAGGAATATCAAGGAGTATTATACAAAGGATATCATTTTAAGATGAAGTGCTGAGTTTCAGCCCCATTTAATATGAGTTGAAAGAACTGGATGGAAATAAATAACAGACGGCTTGCTTGAGGGACCACTTCCAGGACCATCTATAGCAGTGTCATGAAAAGTCCCCTGGGACATATGGTGGCTTCTGCTGCACTGGTGTAAATCTAGGACAACTCCTCTGCAATTAGTCAGATAATTCAGCATGCAAATGACTCTAAGGGGACAACGTAGGAAACACTAAAGGAACGAGCAGATGTAAACCAGGGTTGGGAGCTGGAGACCGATGACCAAACGCAAAGTACAAAATAACTGGAAGATTAATGGCAATTAGGAACTGGAAGGAGTAGCTGGAGGTGTGGAGGGGCTCACTGTTTATTCTCTTTAGATCTGGATGCTGGGTGGGTGACCTGAAGCTGCCATGACTGCCCAGCACAACTGCTATTTGGGTGCTTAATTCCCCCCTTTACCTAGTCTGTTAGCAATTACCATTTCAGTAAAATAAGAGATTTAAATAAAACTCAAGTACTTGCATACCAAAGATGTGGGAATCAGCTGCTTGGCCCAAGTTTATTCACAAATAATAAGTAATTTATAGTAGTTAAAACCAAGTTACCTGGTGTGAACCAAGGCCACTGGCTGAAGTACCAAAGGTAACAAGAAACACACTTAAAATTATCAGTGGCATCGCCCATGTGCCAGAAGCATCACAACACTTCAGCAAACTGGGACCAGGGTAGGAGCAGGCACATAAAGTGGAGGGAGCCACAGAATCAACACATGCCTCTGCTGTTCCAGGCCTAAAGCAAAGAAGGTTTCTGAGGGGACATACAGCATGCAGCTCTCCATGCAGGTCTATCACTCCCCCTCTCTGCCAAGCTTATTGAGTGTATATTTATTCAAAAAGGGTCCCTGCTGGGAGCTGCTCTTGCACACTCATTCACTGTCAATTACATCGCCAGAAACACAGCAGCACCTACAGCAACATTTCTATTGCATTGCAACTACTTCCTTAAGATGACCTTGGGTCTGAGATATTTATCAGGAGGGAAATAAAGCAAAAAGAGGAAAAAATGACACAGCACCAGTTTGTAACAATTTGTTTGTGAAGGTGGTGTGATATGAGCTTGCACATCACAGGCAAACACTTCATACTTGCTCTGGCAATATAAAGCATCTCTTCCTCAGAGCTCCATGTCAACTTCTGCCTCTGTCTAAATTAATGCTTCCAATTAGTCTTGTTTTATTGCGCATCCATCACGGGAAATTCACTGTTAAGGTTTTGAACAATATAAATCCATATACTGGTAATTATGAAAAAATACATTTAGCAACACATAAATGTTTTATATTTATCAGCAGTGCCTTGGGTGCTTTACAGATTTTTTTTTTTTCTGACACATTTTTAATTTCTACAGTCAGATTCACCTTTGGGTTTGGTAACTAACTGCAGTCAAAGGCTGTGTAACTCTGCACTAGGCTCAGGCTTGGATACTTTGTTTTTTCAGCACGTCTCTTGAAAAATCATCTAGCTACCATGCATGTGCCCAAGGCAGTCACTGATCTTCCGAGCTACGTGGCATGCATCGTACAGGGGGAAAAAATATCCAGACATTCCTTGAAATGACATCATATTACATAATTTACCCAGAACTGTTTCCAAACTTTCTTTTTATAGGTAAAATTTTTGGCACATGTTAAAAAATATATGTGGAATAGCTTAGAAAGGACTGAAAAGATGGTGAAAGGGAAGAATGTACTTAAGGCACCATGCAAAATTACGTTGCCTTAATAAACCTGTGGTTCGAAGAGACACATAACTGTCACAATAATTATTTAACCGGGCTAAACCTTTTCAGGTTTGGAGTCAGGCCAGGTGTGATATTTCCCGGAGGCAGGAGGAGAAGGAGCAATGTAAGGCTCAGCCCTGAACTGAACTCTCTCACTGGGGCCTGGGGAGCAGCAGGACACAAACACCCTCTCACTACTGCAGCAGCTGCTCTTGGCAGAGCATGGTTAACAAGTCAACATAATGACAGTGATTCTTATGAGTTATTTTAAAAATGGTTCCTGAAAACAAAAGAAATATTTATTTTTTAAAATGAAAAATTATGTGGAATTGGCAGAAAGCAAAACAACGGATAGTAAGCTTTAATCCGAGCAGGAGCTTGTCACTGACTCTTTATTGCCCCATCACCTATTAGAATGGATCTGGAGGCCACCCAGAGAGAAGTCCCTCAAGAAGAACCTTCTGATATAAGAGGACTCTGCACAGCACTGAGTTGTCTTAAGAGCTCTACATCACTGCTTAACATAGAGCCTGACGGGAGTGTGGGACAGGCATGGGATGAAGGGCAAAGGGTGCAGCTGAAAAGCTCTGCCTCTTGGTTTCTGGAACGCAGCAAAAGAGACATGCCCAAGGGCCGGTTGAGTCACTGGTAGCAGAGGTCATTAATGGGATCACGTCAAACTGGGCTTCTCCCTACACCTGCCTCCTGGAACAGCACTGTGGAGCTACCAGCCTTAAATGAACATGCAGATTGCCAGTGGGAGGAGGAAAGGGAGGATGGGAGGAGGAAAAGGAGGACAGAAGGGAAGGGAGAAATGGAATAGTATTTTTAGATGGTAGGAAAAAATAACCAGTTCTAATCTCTGTTTAAAAATCCGAATCACCCATTCATTCATTCATTCATTCACTCACTCTCAGCCACGAATATGATCGTCGCCCTCCACATAGTAGGAGTTGCTGATGGCAGTTATGCAAATCCATTCTAGCAGGCGCCTGGTGGTGCACATTTACATGTCTTTCCGTGATGTGTGTACGATTATGCTGAAGAGTGTTCTTGTCCAAAGATGAAACCTCTGGACTGACAGGCTGTCCCTTCTGTGTACCCGCAGGCACAGGCAGGCTAGAGCAGAGGCTGCAGGGAGTAAGGCTGGGCAATCAGTGTTATTTCTAATTAACATAACCTAGAGAGATCATGTTTATTTTTTTGCTTGTGTTTTCATTGATAAACAGACTAGAGAAAAATGCAATCTTATATAGTTTAGGTTTAGGCTTCTCTTCCAGTAAACACATCAGGGTCTTTCATTATTGTGACCTTTCAGGGCTTGAAAGAACCTTGATAGGTCCCTTCCAACCCAAACCACTCTATGACTCTATGATGTGTTGGAAGTTAGAAAAATACTACCAAGAGAGGCTGCCCAAGAAAGATGGTACCATGGATCAGATGGAGCATGCTGAGATGGTCCAAAGTGTCCAAACAGCGTGGTCTCCACTGGGACAGGACATATAAACATGGACTTTCAAGGTTCTTTGTTAGTCTTTGTTATAGACCATGGGCAAATCATCTCATATGGGGGCATCATCTTGACATACGGTGAAATCTCCTACTACATATGCACGGCATGCAGCTTATGAAGACAAAATCCATTTAAAAGGATGCCTGCTCATGCAAAGTGAAGCCACAATTGCATTTGCTTAACTCATAATGTACATCACAATGACTGAAGCTCAGCTCAGGTAGAAGGATTGAGCGCTGACTCCACCAGAGGTACAATCATCTTGACCTGAGTGGATGACAGTCCTGTCTGACACATTGACCTCAGCCAGACCCAGAGGGACTTGCTGCAGCACATTGCTCTCTGACCAAGTAAAGAATTGCATCAAGGGATGTCAGGGGGTAGCTGGGCCCTGTGAGGAGGTTTCTTGTGATGGTTTTGGAGCGGGAAGACTTGATTTCATAACTGCTGTTCAGCTGCATTTTGCCTGATGCAGCACATGACAACCCGGTAACGGGCAGGGGCTGGAAAAATCCTCTTTCTGTAGATAACGCTCTGGGTTTAAGGGTGTTAACATGTCTGTTCTCTTTAACCATTTACAGCTTACAGTGATTTTCTTCGGGTCAAGCAGCTTATTTGAAGATGAAGGGGCAGATTTGGTGGAATCTTATGTGTAATTTAACACAAGGGCTCAGCTTGACATAAACAACAAAATTCACCCAACAAAAAACCCAAGTCAAAGGCTGGTTGAAACCCACTCAATGGATTTACATGACTGATCCCACAACATTTTGATGAGATGTAATCTATAATTCAGTTCTGGGTTTCTAAAAAATGAAAGTTTGCCTCTCTCTTCTGTGACCAACAGCTCAAGTCAAAGCTCCAAACAGACATTTAAATATCAGCATTAACTCTTTAACTCCCACTCCCTGGAATGGGGAAAATATTTGAGAGACCCCTGCAGTTCACAGGCTTGGAGCATTGCTGTAGGGAGGGAAGGGAAGAAAGAAGAACAGAGGGGATGCCCAAAGACAGGGAGTAGGGAGGACAGAGGAAGGAAAAAGGGGAACACAGAAAAGTAGGAATGGCAAATGTCAGCGTATGCATATTTTCTTACCGAGCGATACTGGTTACAAGAAATATGTCCAGAACAAATATTGTTATCTGCAAAGGTTAGAAGCTATACATGGCCAAATCCTACTCCTGATCATCACAGAGACCTCCCATTGCCATGGCTGAAGTATCTACTCCATGCTGAATGCACAGTATTTATACTTCAGTCTATGGGTTGACATCAGAACCGGAACCAGGCCTTTTGTGCAGAATAAATCTGACATTCCTCCTTTTGACCTCTGTTTAACATTCTAGGAAAACCAGATTTCTTCATGAATATGTACAAAATGTGCCAAGATGAGCTCTGCCTTCTGACTGGCATTTCAGTGGGGCTGTGCTGCTGTATTTCAAAGGAAAATTTGGCCTTCGACTCTAATTGCTCCCAACTCTAGAAATACCAAATTGATTTTCTTCAGACATGAACTGTTTTCTCCTTCATCACCGAGGTCTATAAAACAATCTGAGTTCAAATTTCCTAGCGTCAGCTCTTCTTGAGTTATGAGGGCAGAGAAGCTGCAACTGGAACAAATAGGAATGGCTGGTTTCTCTTCTCGCCTGCACATCATAAGAGCAGCCAGCCTCATTTTGCTGAGAGTTCTCAAAATATTCACCTTTAGGCTGAGGCCAAGCTTGGAAAGTACACTGCCACTCCCCGAGGGACTTCCACGAGAAAATTAGAAAAGTTGGGGTAAGCCTGAAAATGACCTGAAGCCGTCACAGAGGTTTTTTTTCCGCTGGAGTAATTAGCAATTTCCACATCTCCATCACAAATGAGCTCTGTAAGAGCCTACATGCTCCCGAGTGGGACTGTGGCTTGCTTCTTTCCTAGAAGAGACATTTTTGCTCTTAGCATCAGATAATCATAGGCTGTTTAGGGTAATTTTAATCTGTTTGTCCCATCTGGCAGACAGCAGCCAGGCCACGATGACTATTGCAAGACTTTGCCCAGATCCTTGCTCCTTGCCTGCTCTGGCAGCCCCATCTTTCCAGCTCAGCCTTGCAGCCCAGACCGCAGCCAAACCGGGTGAGCAGGATCCCACGCTGATGCTCACAAAGCCTGCCCACTGCTTTTATCATCATCCCATGTATTTATGGCTTTCACATCGAGACATGTCAATCAGAGGAGGGGCCCTCACTGTGTCATGCGCTGCAGGGACATTGTAGTTGTTTATCCACTATCTGACAAACATAAGCACCCATGCTTGTCTTCTGCAGCTTGGATAAGAGCAAAGGAGATTTTAAAAAACTTTAAGATAGTGGAAGCAAAGACCCCGGCTCCAAATACTCATATTGGAGAGTTCAAGGAGACACTGAACTGAGAGAGTTGGGATTGTTCAGCTTGGAGAAGAGGTGGCTCTGGGGAGACCTTGAGGCCTTTCTGTACTTAAAGGGGCCTGTCAGAAAGATGGGGAGAGAGATTTTAGTGGGGCCTGTTGTGACAGGACAAGGGGTGATGGTTTTAAACTAAAAGAAGGAGATTTAAACTGGAGACAAGGAAGAACATTTTTATGCTGAGGGTGGTGAGACCCTGGCCCAGGTTGCCCAGAGAGATGGTCAATGCCCCATCCTTAGAACCATTCCAGGTGAGGTTGGCCAGGGGGCTGAGCAACCTGCTCTAGTTGCAGATGTCCCTGCTCATAGCAGTGGGGTTGGACTAGATGGCCTTGAAAGGTCCCTTCCAACTCCAACCATTCTGTGATTCTGTGATTCTATGAATTTGAGTTTGGTGTGTAAAAATCACCTGTCCTTGTTGCATGTAAAGCACAGCCTGACAAGAAAAGCTGGTTTAGTTCTAGTTGTCCCATTTTTGGTAGAAATTATTTGCACTTGAATACCTCCTGAGCAGCCTAACTTCATGCACATCCTTAGCCAAAGGCCACGGTTACAAAACACCATAGAACTTCCCTGTTTCACATGTCATTCCCTGGGACAGGAAATCTCTAGTACAGCACCCAGACACCGAGGACATCACGTGGGGCCACCATGTGGAAACATGCTATTACTCAGTTGTCATGCTGTCAAAAGCTGCGACTGCTCACTGCTCTAGTGAGCTATGAATGACTTGCTTTACTCCTGATCCAGGTCTCCTGGCACATGCAGAAATCCTGAGACAGAAATGCCTGTGTCTGTATCACCGAGAAGAGGGGATGCTGAGATGCTGAAAACACAGTTTTTGTGGTGATGGAGGGCAAGTGCTATGGGCAGAAGACAGCATTCTGAAGGAGCCAAGTGCCTGCTCTGCCACTTCTGCTTCTTGCTTCTAAGACGATAAACTTGTGCAGTCCTCCTGTGCCATCAGGATTCCCTGACAGGTTCGGTCTCCCCCGATGCTCTGACAATGACCGGGACATAACAAGAGGCAAGGAGGAGCAGGATCTGCCTTTCCATGAGGCACCTGTGATGCACTGAAATCATGGGGGTGACAGAAGCAAAACCAAGGGCAGATTTCGGCCCGGTATCTTTTGGCTGTTTTGATAAATTGAGTGTAACAGTGAAGCTGTTTCTCTGTAGAAATGTGGATTTATGGGGCCTTACTCCCCAAGGTGCAGGCCTGTAGCCCCCAATTAGCTAATGTGTCTGAGGAGGGAATGCCAAGAGGGGGAGAGACATGTTAATAAGGGTTATCTCTCAGACTTTCAGTGAACATACAGCATTCTTATTTAAAAATGATAAAGTAATGGCATTTATAAAGTATCTGCAACTCAGCATTCAGAAAAACAGGGGAATTTGACGAGAAAAACATTTCAGACTCTGAATATTATCATATACTGCAACAGTTGTAACAATTAAAAAAAACCCCAAAAACAAAAACAACAAAAAAACCCCAGATACAACCTTGCTCAGGGATCTACAGGACAGGGCATGACAAAGCTTTGGGAGACCTGAAGAGAACGGCAGCCAGCAGGGCTCTGGGATATATCCCAGTAGAGAATACACAAGGTCTGGTTGTATTGCACATGAAACAAGTGACATTTAGTGGGCCAGCGATGCTGTGTTTCTTTCTGCCTTTCCAGTGGGCAGGAGATTTAGTACAGGCTCAACTGCCTGGGATGTACCTGTGGAGCTGCTGTGTCCTGGCCAGGACTCAGCAGTCCTGGAGTGTGTTCTTGTTGTCCATACTGCAAAAAATAAGAGTGCAGGAACGATGTCCTCACTGTAGGGAGTAGTGATGCATCACTCTGGGTTAATTTGTTTTGTGGATCCACTTCCTGAATGTATAGTTAATGAGTCCAGACACTATAAACAGCGAACCTCAAGCATGCCCTCTTCTTCAATAGAGAAGTGACTGTGAAGGGCTGGGCTTGGACATCCTGTACACATTCCTGGTTTTCTTCAAAGGGCACCTCAGGCTGCATGCAAAGGAACATTGGAGAACACAAGAAAAGCCCCTTGACATCAGATGTGCTGCCCTGTCTGTCCCTGCTCCTGGAGGAGCTGCCAAAGGAACCTTCTTGGGAAGCTGCAGCTCCTGGGAGCACAAGGACAGAGCCTGTTGTGTCCCCATGGTGGCCTGGTTTTCTCCCACCCAAAGGGCGGCTGGACACAGCTGATCCAGCCCACTTATGCCCCACTCTGACCCTACAATAAATGGGGCAGGGGCTTATGTAAAGGGGTAGTATTATGGGATGCTGCAACCGCCTGGATTTTTAAGGATACAGTAACCTATCTGTCTGTCTGTCTATCTACCTACCTACTGTGTATACTATTTTATATCTAATACAGAAATAAACATAAAGAGTATAACAGATACACCATAAGATATAAGAAGATACTTTGTTGTTACAAAAGCTCAAAACATTTGGTGCCAAATTTCACTATTGCTTTGCACAGCCAGACATCCTCCAATTGGCTCAATGTATTTTGATTAAAATGTTTGGTGGAGAGAGAAGTATCCAGCCAGGTGCCCTCACACACAGCCACACAGCAGCCACACAGCAGCCACAGCCGTGTGGGTGCAGCAAACACCTTTCCACAGGTTCCTGTTCTCTCTCAGTCCTGCTGAAGGGTAACGGCCCCAGCTGACTTGCCTGCTACTGAGCGATAGCTGGGGTGGAAATTAAATAGATGGAACACTTCCCTGCATGTACAGAGGGGGAGAAATAGGAAGGAAGGGGGAAACAGTTGATACACAGCAATGGCTGTAGCGCAGTAAATATTAGCATTCATTTTGCTCATCACAACTGCACATTCATTATAGCTTTCCACGTACCAAGTCCATAAGTCTGTATGTGCTGAGCCAGTGGCTTGCCATAGCAAGCAGCAAATAATGAGTGATGTATTACCTCTCTTATAATGGATTGGTTATTTCAACTGTACTTGCCTTGATGTGATGAAATAAATGACAGCAATTTTGCTAATACATGGGTTTTCTGCTCTCCCTCTCCTTTCAGACAGGGAAGAAAGGTGTCCCTTAACATTTAAAGCCATGGAAGAACACAATATGTATGATGGTAAATGACTATAATGTAGTATGCCATAAACTGTAAGTACCATCTGGTTTGAAAGGAAGCTGATGTGAGGTATAAAGAAAGCATTTTACATGGTACAGAGGTAATAAATCTAGAGTTTGCTGGAGGATTCAGATCTAACTGGAAATAAATCCATTGCAAATATTGTTGAAGTATGGTATGGCTACATTAAGAAAGGACTCTGCTGCTGAGCTGAAAGTGCTTCTGGTTCAGCTGGTGATAGTATAGCCTTTCCAGTCAAATGCTGATCCTATCAATCAGTTTTCTGTATCAGACTGATGATGGGAAATGTGTGGCATGAGCAGTGTAGGGCATGAGCATTGTTACTGTACTCTCCATTAAAATGCAACATCTGATTCCATAGCAAAGAAATTCTGGTTAATGTCATCTGATCAATAAAGAAGAAATGGGATGGGGTGAATGCATCGTGGCCCTCTTCCTTCCCTATGCTCTGCTCGCCTTGTTCTGGAGGCCAGGCCGTGATCAAGAAATTGAAAAAAAAAACGTCCAGGAGCAAGCTTCCATGAGCCTAAAGCCAAGGTCAGGTTGGCTGGGACTCTGAGCAACCTGCTCTTGCTGCAGATGTCCCTGCTCCCTGCAGGGGAGTTGGACTAGGTGAGCTTGAAAAGTCCCTTCCAACCCGAACCATTCTGTGACTCTATGATACTATGAGTCCAGTACCAACACACAGGACCCTTGCCCCAAGGGGCTCAGAGCAACACCACCAGAGTCAGCCTGTGCAAACCCGGGAGAAACAGGTGAGATGGAGACTCCTGCAGAGCAGTCCCTCCCTGCCCGCAGGACACCCAGAGAAGGGCCTTGGTGTCACCTCCATGAGGCTATCATGGGGAAGGAAACTGCAAGGCTGGAGGACAGCAGAGGTAATTTCATGGCTGGGAATACTGGCAAATTCATAGGATAACATGGATGACCCCAGGTTGAAAAAGATCCAGGTTTGTCCAAGGCAACATGCAAACATTCAGGGTCTGATCCTGAAGCCACTGCCATCAGTGGAAGGATTCACACCAATCTAAGTGGCTTTAGATAAAGCCCTTAGTTTGGCTTTCACATTGTACAAGCTCATGGGCCCTCCTCTGTCCCCAGAGAATGGCAGTGGTCCCGCACAGCTCTAATATTTGGCAAGAGGATGAAATTGTGCTGGGAACTCAAATTTAACTCCCACAGCATGAGGACCACTCTTCCCTTCAGCAGGGCTGGAAGCTAAGCCAGCTGTTAAACGCTGCCTGCAGCCAGCTGCTCTTTCTCCAGCTGCTGCAGCTCTCCTCATCCCTCAGAGAAGAGGCACCAGCAGTCAGTGATATGGCAGTTCCCCCTTCTTTTCACTGGCTCAGACATGGAAGTCCCTGCCCACCCCAAGGCTGCTTGATCCTCATCTGGTTATTTATTTTCCAGCATTCCCGTTTCTCACTGGGGTTCCCAGCAGACAGGACCCTGCAGTGGCGGTAGTCACTCCTGATGTTTATCATCAGTAGTATTACTGGGGTTTGCCATAGTTTTTTTCATTTTCCCGATGAGTGCTGACTAGTCTCTTTCCCTTCTGCCACTTTGCTTAAGTCACATTTGCCCTCAGAGAAAAACATGGCAGTGTCATGAGCAGGAATGGAAAGCTCTGTCATATGGAGAGACTAGGATGCAACGTGACTGCGTTAACCAACTCACTGCCCTTTGGAGTTGGCCCACAACCAGCACAGCGACATCAGTACGATGCTCTGGGCACAGACTGCAAGTTGTCAGATTCTACTGAAATGTCAAGCAGCGTCCCTCCTGCTCTTGGGGGCTGCTCAGCAAAGTGCCTGGCCAGATCCGTGCCCCCTCAGCAGCATGTGCAGCAGCACTGCTCCCCCACCCTCCTGGAAAGGCACTGGAATCATCACGGAATCCCTCAAGGGGCAGGCAGGCCAAGGGGTGCCACTCACCATTTTCTACAGCTAAGATCAGGCGCAATAAGCCAAAATACTCAATGGGCATCTGGCCTCACCTTGCTAATAGAGAGCCTTGTCTTGTGGGATTGCTTTCAGGCCTTCGAGTGAGGCACAGGTATCTCAGGGAGCCTGGTGTGCCTCAGCTTGGGGAAATCAAGGACTCAGCTTGCAGCTGTACAGACCGCTGAAGCCCAAGCAGGGGTCCATGTGCCAGTGAAGTTCTGGCACCCATCTGCAGTCCACTGAGACATGGCCACCCCTGGTGGGCAAAGGCACAGACTGACCCCCTCTTCCAGGACCAGGCTGGAAGAAGTTATCCTCCTTTCCTGGTGCTGTCACACACGAGCTGGGCTGGAGCCCAATGTCAGGTATGGTGCGACAAGTCCAGAGTTGGGACTTTGATTTCAGTGGCTTCCTCAGGCTTGGTAGCAGTTCAGCCATGGCCAGTCTTGTCCTTTTAGCAAATGAAGGTTTATTTTCTCCCCGGTCTATCTTTTGTCTTCTCCCTAATCCATCAGTGAAGCTACGTAACTGAATTTCCATGGCAACAGACTGGGAGGTCAGAGAGAAAGTATGAGGCAGGATCAAGCATCTGAAGTGGAATTGGGAAAGGGAAGGAACAAAATTACTTAAAAAAACTGACAGTCATAACAGAGGGAACCAATAAAAGAGAAAAAAAAGATAGATCAGATAATCTGCTCCTGGTATGAAGTGTCCATTTGGTCTCTGATGAAGCCAGTGTCAGTGAAAAACCCCTTTTGTACATGCAGAAACCCAGTTTGTCTCTCTGCTTCCTTTGAAGTCAACAGCAATTCCAGTAGGAACAAGATATGGTCATCCAAAGAATTGCAGAGGAATTACCAGCCATCAGTGTCTGCCTTTTACAGTGTCTGCCTTTCCTTTTTTCATGTGAGCCCATCGCATGTTGTCACAGGCCTCTGGTGACAGAACAAGCCTCTGGTGACAGAGAGACCTCCACAGCTGGTGGAACACATTATCTTCTAACCACCTACGCATTTTCCCTTTAATCATATTCTCAAAGGTGTAGTAACCACAGCCTAAAGCCATCTTTAATTAGACATCAGTAGTTTGCTCCCTGGCGTGGCCCTAACCCAGGTTCCTACCCCATGACCAGGGGGACCAGCTGCCAGCACCCCCAGCATCCCATCCTGTGGTGTCAGCAGGGTGAGCCCAAAGGTGGACAACACAACTTCAGAACCTGCAGTTCTTCAGAGAAATCCAGTTAAGGATGTTGCGTGAGCCCCCCATCAGATGAAAGCCACCGATTCGTTAAGCCACAAGCTTGCTGCCTACACCCAAGGAGCAAAGCGTGTGGGTCCCCCCCAGCAGCACTCCCTCCCCTCCTTCCCATGCCACCGGCACGTGCTGCACATCAGAGGAGACGAGAGGCTTTGGGGTCTCTGTGTGTCCCCGGGGGATTTTTCTCCCTTATTCAGGAAAAATAGAGGAGGCAGGTGGTATTGCACCCCAAAAGCATTCAGGTGATGCTGGGAGGGGAGGTGGGCAGATACAGAGAGAAACCTCTAGTGTCTGTCTAGGATTTATAACCTGTATGGGCCTTTGTGACAAATTACTGCTTTTTTTCTGCTGCTTGATCTGAGAGCATATTTGAGTCGATCTGAATATCAAAGAAATTGAGAAAGGTGGTGGGGCAAGGAGGAGGACAGAGACTGATGGGGAAATAAGAAATCAGGGAGGCAGTAGAGGGATGGTATTGCAGATAGGCCAGATTAAAAGATGAAAAGAGGAGGTGACATGCCTGGCCAGCAGCAAAACTGCTCAACTTAAATACGCTTATTTTTTCCCACTTAATTTTCTCAAATTGACATTTCATGGTCTGTTCATAGGCTACACATACTCTCTTTGACAAAAAGGGCTTCTGACACTGGGTAACAGAAGAGCTATGACACAGCTTTGCACCAAACCACCGTGGAGCAATCCCTGCTGCGAGAAGGTTTCCCCAAACCACATCTCCAGAACAAATTCAGAGCTTGACCTGGCATCCCAGGGATGCACATTTAGCTAGATAAAAGCATAAACAAATCCTATCAGATTAAATGATTCTCTGCAACCCTGAAACCTGAAGGGAATGTACGTGTGTGTGTGGTGGGACACAGCAGAGCTGCTGAAGTGCTCTAGCCCCTTTGTGGTATGTGGCTGTTGATGGTTCTAGTTCCATAAAAAGATACTCAGTTCCATAAAAAGAGCAGGAAGAGAGAGTATGTCCACAGCCTCTCTGCACAGGATCACACAGAAGAGCTAATCATGCCTGAAAGACCAAACTACCACTGCTTTTATTAATACTACCTTTTCCCAGCAAAATACTCCTTGTCCATAATGCCAGGAAAAGCCTAAGAGGTGCCAAGAGAGTACATCAGCTCCACAGCATGTTCCCCACCACTCTTGACTCTACAGAATTGCTCCCTGCGGCACAAAACCAACCCACACACAGGAGTAAGGACCACAGCCTGCCTTTAATACCCAGGGATTCAGCAGGAACCGATGCCAGCGCTGTCACCAGGAGGATGCCTGTTTGGAAGCTTCATTACCAATGCCTTAAAGGGGGTAGCAGACACTTGCAGCTGTAAAATTTTCTGCATACATATTGTGTGTCTGTGTGTATAAATATGTATGTGCACACATTCATACATAGAGACACACAAACCTGCAATTAGTATTTTCACACTCCTAAGTTCTTATACTTGCAGTGGAATTAACATTATTATTCTATTAATTAAACTTTCTCCTGTCTTGAATTTAAAGATAGCACGTATGGTGGCTTGTATTACTGGAGTATAAAATAATCAGTTGTTTAACTCTGAGCTAAAATTCCTCTCCCTTTCCCCCATATGCTGTTTTGAGGGTTAGCTTTACCGCGGTTTTCTTCCCTCCCTTATTGATATTGAATTATTCTTACTTCCGATTCTCCTTTCACTGCTGCTATTGCTTTTGTACATTTTCTTCATGTGATCATGGGTACTTACTGGGTTTATGACTGGCACATTTTCACCCATCTATAAATCGTCTCTCATACCAGTCAGTCAAAATTACATTTTGGTTAAAAAAAGACACAACAATGTCATTTTTTCCCACCCAGCTCTCAGACTGGTTTTGCAACGTGACAGTTAATGGAATCTTTACTTGTTTATCTGCAGTTTCCAGGTTGGATTATAGCTGCATTTAGGGGCCATTTTCCACCTCTCCATTTTGTTAAGCATCTACTCCAAACTTGGCAGCTACTGAAAAGTTGCGTGCTCTTCTCACAACTTGTCATCTTCCATCTTTATTCAGGCATTGCACTTGGCTTTCTTTTGAAGCTTAAAATTAACATGTTATTATTGTTTCTGAAGACCCTTCAGACTTCCACTCCTACCTATTGGAGAAATTTTAATTTCTGTTTATGTACTTGCTCATAATTTGGGTTCTGTTTCCAATCTGTCACTTGCTAAACCATCTGTGCCATCTGGAACGTGCCTGGCTCCAATTTGGTGGAATTCTCTTCTGTATGAAATTTATGAGATTCAGCCTGCAGATGCTTTTGCTGCTTCTCTGACAAATTCCCTTCATTTGGCAGCTTTGAGGTTTGTATTTTTGTCAGCCTCTAGGACTTCTTCTTGTTTTGTTTTGTTTTTTTAGGCTATAGGTGGCAGGGGGATGCCTTACAGAGAAATATTTCTACTTTTTTATTTGATGACTCATCCCTTTTCTGGACTAAATTCAGCTCCTAAGAACTAATGTTTTGATGAGCAATGATTGAAAAATTTGGTCCAAAAAGCACAGTTCTAACAAAATATCCAAAATTAGAAATACATTAGATTTTATGTGAAAGAAAAATAACTTCTCCAGAAGTTTTCTCTCACCACCATTCAAACTGCGAGTTCCTAGACAGAGATCATCAAATGCAAACACGTAGAGTTAAGTATGTTAACACCTATTCTAGCACCTTATAAAAGTAAGCTGATTTCCAGGGGGCTAATCCCTCCCCGGGAGAAGTAATTTGAAGAAAATGAGAAAACCCAGGTAGTGAAAACCTCCTTAAGCCAGATGGTACCTCAGCCCATCCTGCTGTGCATCCCTGTTTTATTCTGTCACTCCCCCACAGCTGCCATGGCTCAATCCACTTCACGTTACGACATTAAACAAAAGTTCTGACAGTTGGTGTTTAGTCTGCTACATCTTCATCAGAAAATGTTCAAAAGCAAGCAGGTGGTCAAGGAGAAATCTGACCAAACCAGGCTGTGCTCTACATTGAGAATGAGAGAGGACGCCACTCACAGCAACCTCCACCAACTCATGTTCTTACAGCTATCAGCACTGCCACGTGGTCTGTGCAGCCATCGCAGCTCTTGGGGAAAAGCATGCTAGCAGCACCACAGCAAGTAGAGAAGGGGAAAGCAAGTTTTGGCGGTTAGATTTTCATCCTCAGTGCAGGCAGTCACGGAGCTGTGTTTGGCTTAATTAACAGCCACCCAACTGCCACAGCTTGAAGCTCCCCCTAAGATCCACTGGACACCAGTTTGTGGAAATATCTCCATGCTCTAACTTTACTGTCCCTTCAGAGAAGCTGTTACTGTGCTTACAGTGGTACTTAGTAATAGTGAAACACACAAAGAAGCCATACAAGGTTAAAAGGTGCTCTCTGAACTTCTATTTGTTAATGTCACTAGCGTAAAAGACTCCTTGGGAAGACCCAAAGTGCTATGGTCTGGGTTGATGCTAATGGACAGCACCTCAGCAGGAAGCCGGTGCTGGAGGAAGCTGGTCTGCCAGCCCTGTTATGAAGCAGTATCTCACTGAACTACCCCATTTTGAAGTTGATTACCGCACAGTCTTTTACAGAGCTTGGCTGCTGTTCAATTCCACAGCTTCAGAGCTGTGGAAAAGCACCTTTCAGGGCATCTAAGCTTCTCCCTACCCTCCTGGCTGCTCTGTGCACCAGGTAATATTTCACCAGGTCTCAGCACTGCTCAGAAACACCCTGTTCCATGCTCCTGTGATAATCCCAAGTGAATAGAAAATCCATCAATCCCATGTACCACAAGTAATTAGAACTGGGGCTGCATATCATTCCTGAAAAGTTATATGGCTCAGGAGCTTAAACATGAAGTGGGTTTCAGTGGATTCAGCACTCGGCCTCTGAATAATGTAAGCCTACAAATTGAAAGAGCCTTTAAAAGATTGGTTTGTGGGGTTTTTTTTCTTTATTGTCCTCAATTAGTGTTGCTGTAATTTAGAAACAAAGCTGATACTTCTTCTGTTGACAGGACACTAGGAGTGTGCTGAAACATATCGTACAGTATGTGTGGTAACTTTCATTCTATCAGTCGTTACGTTTCCCTTCAAATAATGGCTCTCCCTTGTGTACTCACATTTTCACTTTTGATTGTAGGCAATTAATTGTTATTACCATAAAAAAACCCTTCTGAAACTCTTTTTATGATGAGCTTATTTATCTAGTCTCATTTGTGATGAGTTTTATTTATCTGGTCATTAGCTTGTGATGAAAGCGACGGCTCTAACAGCTCAGTCAAAAACTGTCTGCTGGGAACACACCCAGCTCTGCTGGGAGGGGTTCATCTTTTATTAGGTGACAGTTACTGCAAAAGCTAGCATTCACTTTCTGGATATGTTTTCTTAATGCTAATCTTCTCTAGAAGACTCTAAGAAATAGCTAGGGGTAGGTGCTACCAAAGGTCTTGCGGTTTTACTGCAGTTGCATGGTTTCCTAGGCATGAACTGGTAATAAAAAATAGTTTTACTTCCTTTCCAGCCAATGCCATCAACATTTTAGTAACACACTTAGGAATCACTGGAAGAAACAGACTAATTCTTGAATGAATTGCAAAAATCATTTTATAGAGATGCATATGTAGGTGGGTTCCACAAGCTCATGCTAGCCACCAGTGCTTTCTCTGCACCTCTGGCAGCAAGGAATTGATTTGAGTTCACAAGGTAGTTTTGAAAGAAAACAAAATGTACATCCTTTCAGGGTCCCACTCAGCTGCAGGTCAAGGCTATTCTGACCTTTGGGAGAGCTGATAAGAACTGCATTAAAATGCCTAACAGAATTAGTTCTGTCCTTACGAGATGGAAGTTTTGTTTCCGAGCGCCCATTTCTCTTGACAGTGCATGTTGTTTGTGGGTGGACTCCATCCCGGGCTTCCAGTTCCCAGCACTGGGTGGGACTGACAGTGGCTGAACCAAAAATCTTTGCTGGGGTCTGCCAGATCAGTAAATTTAGGAGTGTGTGTTTTTCTGGCTTTGGTAGCTGCTGCAAAAATAAAATATTTTTGCTTATTCACTGAATACAAATCTTAGGTAACAGTCATGTATGGCAGGAAGTAACCAAAATGATACTATACTAGCCTTATAACTGTGGAAAACATACTATAGAAAACCAAGGAAAACAGATAATAATTTCATATGGTGGAATATGCTAAGGAGTGAAAAAGAATGCTGATTCTTGAGGAATTTGCCAAGTTTCTTCCCAGGTCTCTTTCTAATGCATTTACAAATGCATAAATTGCTCTAATGCTTTTTAGGTCATAAAAAGCAAATTGGTAGGGCAAGAACTGTTTTTTCTTGACAAGTTGGGCACCCTGCCTCGTTACAGAACTGCAGACGGTCTGCTTCCTTCTCACCATGCTGTCACCATCAAAGGAATAGGATGTGAAAATTTTCCTTGCTGGAGTGCGCTGCAATTCAAAGTCCTTTGTAGGTACCTCACAGCAAAAGACAAGTGTCTGGTTCAAGATGAAAAGCGAGCACACGTAGTTACTTATTCAGGATGGCATTTTGCAGCCCCCAAAGAAATGTGTGTTTGCTCGTACACAGGCGTGTCTGTCTGTACATGGGGGTAGTGAAGGAGAGCGCTCTCTGGGGGGCTCTCTCCTTCCCCTGGGCAAAGCTCAGCCATGAGGAGGACTCGCTGGCTCCTGGCTGGGATCTGCCATCCCTTCCTCTGTTACCAGGCAACATTATCAGTGATGCTGCACATGTGTGCTGGCCATTAATTACCACTTCCTCCTCACTGTTTATAGTGTCACGCACTCATTTTCCTTTAGAAACATGAAGCGTTGTGGAGTAAATGAGCTTTTTGTGGAAAGGATTCCATCCATACCCGTAAGCTAACCGGCCCAGGGTCTCTGCACGGGCAGCCTGTGCCCTCTCTAGCCACACAGACAACAGACGTGAAAATGTTACAGAAGACACAAGACATGGTTTCAGAAAGGGAGAGTGATCTACCTGTCATTAACCTGCCTCCGGTTTCACTGCAATGACGTAACACTTTCCTACAAGAACCTTCAAGAAAGAGTGTGGGGTTTATGGCTCTTGTAATCCTCAGGAATCTGGAATTACCCCAATTACCAAGAAGAGACATTAAAAAGGAATGACTGTGCAACCACCTTCTCAGCATCACTGTCACAACACTGACAATTTAATTAGAACTGCTGGGCACTTTGTTGTCGTTACCTTGTATCAGTAAGGAAGGCTACAGATTTTTTTAAATTCTTAGACCAGGCTCATCACAATGTACCTCAGCGCTGCTACTTGGGGATGCCATCGATTAACAGATTTTACCATTCTTGAAGATACGCCAGATCCCTCATCTTCATATGGGATCTTCATGCCAGCGCGTGAATGGAGTTGACCAGCAATAATCATCTTTACTGCAATAAACATGACACTGCACGTATGAACATCATGTTCGTTACGTAATACTCCACAGTTTTTGTCCTGTGCTTTGCTGCCTGGCATAGAAAATGAAGAGGGATGTGAGGGACTTAGAAGGTAACAAAAGGTAAAAGATTAATTTGAATTTTTTTGTCAGCAGAAGCCTACTCTGACCCTGGTCTTGCACGCTCTGGTAAAAATCTGGAACAGCTGCTGTGGCACCCGTGGAATTAGGGAGCCAGGTCCTGACCCATCAGAAGCTGCTGCTGCTGCTCTCCTTCCCAGACTGAAAATGCAGGGAGCTCTTGCAGCGATTCCTGCCGCATTTTGTGACTTTCTTCACACACCGAAGCAGCCCCATTGAAAAGCTCTGCTTCGCATTTTAATAAAAATATGTTTCTAACCCATGGGAGCCTTAATACTTCGATATCGAAAGGCAAGTAAACAAACCCCCAATGCATCTTCTAATCTCATATTATTTAAGCCAATCTCAGGATTTCTCAGAGCCTAACTAATGATTTTCAAGCACTCAGGACCACAATGACTCCAGCTGGGGATGTGATATCCACTTATTTTATTTACTAAATTACTTTATAACAACTGCTCGCCTGTTCACATCTCTGCTCCTTGACATCTGGTTTTACAGAAGCAGAGCCCATGCCTGTTCCAGTGGGAAGGCTGCGACACACGCTTCAGTTAGACCCTCCACCAGGACGTTTCTGATCCAGCCACGGAGCACTGACAATATACCACCTTCAAAAAGCAGGGCTTAGGATATTTATAATAGGGAAGGCCACGGCCCTCTTGGAAATAACTCTGGTAGAGGAAGGAAAAGAAAACAAGAAGGGCTTCTTCAAATCCATCAATGGCAAAAGGAAGAATAGGGAAAATGTGAGGCCATTGCTAAATGAGGTGGGAGCTCTGATGACAGAGGATGCAGAGAAGGTGGAGCTACAGAATGTCTTCTTTGCTTCAGTCTTCACTGCTAAGACCAGCCCTCAGCAATCCCTGACCCTCGAAGAGAGAAAGCTTGGAGGGAGGAAGTCTCTCCACAGGTCAGTGAGGATTGGGTTAGAAATCACTTAGGTAAACTGAACACACACGAATCCATGGGCACCGATGGGCTGCACTCATGAGTGCTGAGGGAGCTGACTGATGCTGTTACTCCACCACTCTCCATCATTTTTGAAAGATCGTGGAGAACGGGAGAGGTGCCTGAGGACTGGAGGAAAGCCAATGTCACTCCAGTCTTCAAAAAGGGCAAGAAGGAAGATCCTGGTAATTACAGGCCAGTCAGCCTCACCTCCATCCCTGGAAAGGTGGTGGAGCAGCTCATTCTGGAGATCATCTCTAAGGACATGGAAGAAAAGAAGGT
>JAAGNO010030467.1:22273-49686 GCA_033439905.1 Ceryle rudis
GAGGATCAACACCATGCATCAGTGCAGGTTAGGGGTAGACCTGCTGGAAAGAAGCTCCATGGAGAGGGACCTTGGAGTCCTGGTGGACAATAAGTTAGCCATGGGACAGCAATGTGTCCTTGTGTCCAGGAAGGCCAGTGGTATCCTGGGGTGCATAAAAAAGAGTGTGTCCAGCAGGTCCAGGAAGGTTCTCCTCCCCCCTCTACTCTGCCCTAGTGAGACCACATCTGGAGTATTGTCCCCTGTTCTGGTCTCCCAGGTTCAAGAAGTTCTTAGCCTGGAGGAGACTCAGGTGGGACCTCATCACTCTCTACAACTACCTGAAGAGAAGCTGTAGTCAGGTGGTGGTTGGGCTCTTCTCCCAGGCACCTAGTGACAGGATGAGAGGGCATGGCCTGAAGCTGCACCAGGGGAGGTTTAGGTTGGATATCAGGAAGCTTTTCCTCACAGAGAGGGTGATCAGGCATTGGAATACACTGCCCAGGAAGGTGGTGGAGTCACTGTCCCTGGAGGCGTTTAAGGAAAGGCTGGATGTGGCACTTAATGCCAAGGTCTGGCTGATGTGGTGGTGTTGGGACATATGCTGGACTTTATGATCTCAGAGGTCTTTACAACCTCAGTAATTCTGTGATTCTGTGAAGAGGGACAGGGAAATACTGGAGAAAGTCCAATGAAGAGCTACAAGGATGATGAAGGGACTGGAACATCTCTCTTATGGGGAAAGGCTGAGAGCCCTGGGGCTGTTCAGCCTTTAAAAGAGAAGACTGAGAGGGGATCATATTAACGTTTACAAATATCTGAAGGGTGAGTGTCAAGTAGAAGGGACCAGTCTCTTTTCAGTTGTAGCCTATGATAGGATGAGAGGTAATGGCCACAAACTTGAACACAGGAAGTTCTACCTCAACATGAGGAAAAACTTCTTTCCTCTGAGGGTGACATTGCCCTGGAACAGGCTGTCCAGGGAGATCGTGGAGCCTCCTTCTGTAGAGACTTTCAAAACCCCCCTGGATATGTTCCCGTATGGCCTGCCCTGCCCTGCTCTGGCAGGATGGTTGGACTTGATGATCTTCAGAGGTTCCTTCCAACCTCTTCCTTTCTATGATTCTATGAGGATGGTAAGACATGCCTGGCCCAGGGATGCCAAAGATGCTGACAGAGTAAAGGCAAGGCCAGGTCGTAAAGAGAAAAGGCACCTCTGAAGCCCAGGAGGTTGATGCACACTGGAGAGGTCAAAAGTTGCCTTTGACTTCCTGTTCTTTTCTGACATGCCAGTCTCTCTAGGAAGATGCAATAAAACATCACCTCTGTCTACTTTCCTGGCATGCATCTTATTTGCAGCCCTTAGCAGACAGAGGGAAGCAGAAGAGTAAGGCCCGTTGAGTAGTTTGCATGCAGTCAGTGGGAAGAAACAGGTGATGCTGTCAGCGTCAGCAGGTTGCATCTGCTGGAGCAAACCCCAGCTCTCATGAACTACTGGTGTGAGATCTAGAAAAGAAAAAATGCACCTGGAGACCTGGATGTTGTGCAAAAAAAGCCAGCCCTGGGTGGAAGAGGGGGCTGCAGCAGAGGTTAAGCTGTCTTGCCAGTGTAACAGGCTGAGAAGGCGGCCGGCAGCACATTCTGTCACTGCTCTCCAAAGCCTGTGCTCCAGTGTTCTGCCTCTATTAGTGAAGGCGAAGCAAAGCAGAGGTGGTTCTGGCACCCCTTCCCTGTGGGATGGTGGCATACAAATGGGCCAGCTGCAGGCTAGACCCATGCCTTTGGGCTGCTAAACACCTCAGGCAGTGGTGAGGAACGACAGTTGAAGTGTGCTGAAGACGGAAGGTTTGCCACAAAAATAATCATTTGGGAGACTGGTTCTCTGTTTTGCTTTGTTTTCATAGGGATTTCTCATCAAAACGTGGAGTTTTGCTGCTGCTGCTCTATTTCAGCCTTTTATTTTTTCTTTTTGGGAGCGGTGTGTTTTGTCTCCCAACTGCGCTGTTTATATTCTCCTCAGCTTGCACATCAGCTGCATGGCAACACGCTGCAGGTTGCCAATAAACACAACTGGAAGCCGATGAAACAAGAGCATCTTTGAAGATTCAGGCGCAGCGTTCTCCTCGGGATGACAGGCCACACCAGATTAAAAGCTCACTGTCCATCCAGACATTGGCAATAACGTGGACAATTCATCCAACACAAAAGCTAGATAAGAATGGTCACCTCCTGATACAGGTACCTCAAGGTGGCTTAGCTTTTAGAGCCAAATGAAGAGCACAGTCAGGACCATTTGACTTACATGCCCTCTCAAAGCATCATTCCTAGGGAGAGCTTCTAAAATCATTCAATTTTCCTTTAAGTGCTGTCTGGTTTGTTCAACTGCACATACCATCTGTAAGTCTACCTCTTCATCTCATGCACATAACTGGATCTCCATCCCAGACCTGCCCCTTCCCAGTTCTCCTTCTGTGGCCCAAGTAATCAAGTGAAACCTCATGATGTTAGATGCAAGTTAGATTTGAGCTCAGCTGGATATCTCACGGTGCTCGATACCAACACTGGCCTGTTGCAAACTGGTGACTGCATTTAATATATTTATTCATGCTTACAAATGGAAATAAATGAAGTAACACCTCCCCTCAGAATATACCTCAGCACCCCGAAGCAATGATGGATTAATCACAAACTGGTTCTGAACAGTTACACATTTAGTGGAAGGACAATTACTGCTCTCGAAGCCTCATGCATCTTCTTAAAGTTCTTCACTTTCTTTTACCCTAAGTAGTCCCAAATCAGCACGTGAGGAGAATCCATGCTTGTGGTCACCATCGCAAATCAAAGCCAGTAACAGCAACAGCCAGGTGAACAGGTCAGACTTCAACACTTCGTCTAGCTCAGCATGTGCTCCTCGGACATCACCCCTTCTCCCTCCACTAATGCCCCTGCCCCCAGGATCTCCTCACATGAGGTAAGGCACACGGCAGATCTATTTCAGCTAAACCAAGACTCGGGGCAATACAAGTTTTTTCATGTAAAACATTTTTCTCTTCCCTGCAGTAACTCCTCGGGGCTGTGGAGGAGCGGTGCTCAGCGTGGCTGGTTAATTTTTATTAATGCGATCTCTCCCTTTATTGGTTACATATGGGCGTGCAGTTGATTAGCCAAGGGAAAAGTAAAGTTACACATCATTTGTCTTCCCTTACATTGCCATTGATCAATCTGTTCAACATTATCCATTTCCCATTAATTTTCTATTTGCAGCACACCTTATTTTTAGAGCCATAGTTAGCAAATTGATTTGCTGCCCTTAATCAGCAGTTTCCATTCACAGTCTGGAAAGTGGGATTAACACAGCGGACTTGCCATTTTGTCTCTGTCACTAATACCTCACGATAAATAATTGTTACATTTGCCGTGTTTTGCTGATTGAGTTTGCCTCCTGGAAGAAGAGAAAGCTATATGGAAGTGCAGCCCCCTCAGTGGGCTCCAGGCCAAGCCTCTAGTGCGGGCACAGGTTACAGGGCTTCCCAGCAACACTGACAGGCTGCGTAGAAGTCTAAGAAAGCCAAAATATCTCTGTTCAAAGTCACAGTGCAGCGGTTAGAACATCACTGACTCCTACATTCACACTGCCTTCAACCCTCATCCCTCTATCAGGTTTTAACTGCAATAAAACTTGATCAGAAACTCTGTTTATCTGATGTCATTCCTCTGAAAAGGTGGTGTGAAAGCAGAAGGGGATTTTTTTCATGCATCACAGAAGAGCGTTTGAATGAATCAGGAGATAATCTGTTAATTCATCAGATTGTTCAGGCATAATGCACACAAGTGATAGAGTGAGAAACATTGCTGGTTTTTTTTCTATTAATGGTTTTACACAATGCTGCCTTCCCTCCTGAGAGTTGATTAAAATGTAATTTAAATTGCTCCTGTCTTAGAGCTTCATTGTCTATTATCTTGAACTGAGCCGGGGTTCCCTATCGAGAGGATGTTTAACAGCAGAACATTAACTGATCTCACTTCTATTTCATTGCAGAAAATCCCTCCATCTTCCTCGGCTGATCTTGTTCCTTATGGAAAGATGATGAACAGAGGTGAAGGCATCCAAAAGAGGTGAGCCAGCCAGCAACCGCTTGGCAGGTTTGGGTTTTTTTTATTCAGCAAAAACCACCAGCAGCTCCTGTTACTGTCTTTTCCAGTGGACCGAAAACACAGCACACCAGAATATAATCTACTGCTGTTGTTGCAATTCTTTTGCCTAAATTAAATACATCTCAGTTGACGTATGTTAACTTCAAACAAGAATAAGCTTATTGCAACTCACCATTGCAAAAAGTGAGTCGGAACTTTCTGGCTCTCTACACACTGTTTAATCAATGGGAACTAGTTCTAAAAAGTGCACTGTATTCAAATAACTGATCTGGGAGGGAGAACTATTTGCCATATACTCTGGTTTATGTTTAAAAACTTTTTTTTTTCTTTCCTTTTCCGACTGAAAATAAGAATGATTAGGCAACTAAAACCATTCCTCTAGCAGACTGAGTCAAAGTAACACTTTTACATGCTTCATTATGTCAGTGAAACTCCCCATCCAAAAACCAAAAATTGTTCCAACTGAGCTCTCTTACTACACACAAATCCAATGTCAAAGCTGATCACCACACTGGAGTAGAAAACAGCAAGCAGGACTGGGTGACAGAAGTCAGGGAGGTTTGTCCATTTCTTTTTATTCCTTGATTCTGGTACAAAGTCAGAAATTTTTCTCCATCTTTCACACGGGGTCCTAGCTTAGTGCAGCTCCACAGAAACTGGGCACTGCTTTCTACCACAGAGCACTGATGCTGATCTCCAAAATCTAACATTTCTGTTTTGCTCGGTATTAGAGTGCTCCATAGAACAGCCATGTGAAATCTCATCTCACTTCTATCCTCTTTACGCCATTAACCCTTTTCACTTGCAGGACAAGTAGGCAGCATGAAAAATTGTAAATGTTTCCTTCAGAAACTCTGTGAAATCTTACCAACTCAGAGAAACATGAATCGTACATTGCAAGTCTGACTTAGGGACTTGTACTTATTAAGTTCCTTTGAAAACGGCATGCAAATATTTGAATAAAGTTGTGCCTAAGACTCAGGAAGATCCCCCAGTCCTGGGTTGCAGTTGTCCATATTATCCAAAGGCAAGAGGGTTCCCAGGCATAGGGGTGGTGTTGTCAGTTGTGGGTCTACTGAACTGCTGCTGAGGACAGTGGGGACCCAGCTCCACTCTTTGCACGCAGAAAGAGGCTCCCAGCACAGCTCAGCAGCCCCCTGCTTCATGCCAGGTGGCATCAGCTCTCAGGACTGTTTCTGGGTGTGTTTAATTATCTAGTGTAGATCCCAGCATCAATAGTTTGAAGCACTTGTATGAGACATGGAGTAAGATGACGATGAACTGGAACCAGTTCCCGAGGCACAAAGTTACACACATGCTGAGGGAGAACAAGGCCAGGGAAAGCAGGATCCACCTGAACAATCTGTTTCACGTGTATTTACACAACTGGAGAATACACAAAAAGCTATGCTCATTTATTTATATCAGACAAAAGTAACTGCCAACTAGACAGTCCCTTGTATGGTACTTAAACCCAGTGTTGGTGGAAAGTGTTCAGGGTAGTAGTGTTGCTGTACACTCAAAATGCATCTCCTGAGTACAAAGGGATGCTGTATTCCCAACAGCATCAGCAGATGCATACAAAAAATTGTTTTTGAGAAGTCCTGACTGAGCTGTAAGCCATTAAGTATGAAAGAAAGCTTAGAGAGCAAAGATGGGCGAGGTAATCGCACAGCCACAAGCACCGAAACAAATCGGTATAGGCAAGAGTCGTGTTTATGGTTGACAGCGCTAGTAGAAATCTGTTAAGTAGATTACGTAGAAATATGCAGTCAGACAAAGATAAATTATCTCATTGGGCAGAGTATTAAATCTAAACTGTGTTTTAAAACAGAATAAAAAAATCAGAATTGCTGCGAGAGGCTGGAATGAATATTTTTCCTGCTCCTTCAAGCCCCATTATGTAGCATATCTATTTTAATCTCTGACTTGAAAACCATTTGCTTTGAACCTCTGTATTCTATACTCAGAGTAGGATTTTATTCAATTACTTCAAGCATTTACCAAGTTAGCCTAACTGCATTTCCTATCACAGGTAAAAGGATTTGAAGGACTGTAGCAAGAGGGATTTTGAAAATGTCATGATTTGGTTCTTCTGACCAAGTCTTCTGAAGTAATTACACCTGACAACGGGGGACTCGAAATCTGATAGCGCATGAAAACTGAGAAATAAGCAAATTAAAATAAATGTATCATGAGCTAGACGGATGTTTTTCTCATCTGATAGAAATTATGATTTTAACCCAGGCAGGATGACTTTTGAGTTACATATGCAGTGTCAGTAAGAGCTGCACATTCATTAAGTCTCTTCCCAACTCAGTTCTAAAGGAAAAATTCTGATCTTCATTTTGCCCTGTGCATAGATATGTAGTAAATCTTACAGAAGCAGTGGTTTTGGTATGGAACAATAATGGGTTTGGTGTGGCCATGAAGCTTGAGACTTGGGTTTGGAGTCACCCATCTCACACAGAAATGCTGGCTAAGAGTGGAGATCCTGCACAACCCAGCCTGACTTGAAGCACTAGAGGACCCTGTCTGGGAAGGTTCCGTCAGTAAAACACACTGATTTCTGACATTTTCCCATCTAAATGTCCAAGCAGAATTGGTGCCTCTTCATGTACAAGGTGAGGGATGAAAAGCTACCTGGAAGCAGACAGCATCATACTTAATGTTTAGACATTGCTGGATGTACCACTGTCAAATTGTTTGCTGTAGTTCTAGGCATGCAGCTCTCACTGAGCTCAACTCTGCTGCACCTGATTAAACCACCATGAGCTGCCTCAAAAAATATCCCCCCCAGGTCTTAAGTGAAAATGCATTGTTTAAGTGTTGATTATTATTTTTTTCTCCACTGAGATTAATTAAGGTCTTTAAAGAGCCCAAGAGAACAAAAGGGAGAGGACTTGCTCATCGGGTTATATTTTCTGTGTGTGTGTGGCTAATTTTCGGTTGTGGCTGAGATACCCTGAGAAGAGAAGCCAGCAGGCCCCTGGGCACACACACAGACCTGACAGTAATTGATCCCAGCAACAGTGCTGGTTTGCTGAGACTGAAAGGAGAGTTGAGGAACTATCAAGATGTTCATACCCAGGGACACAGCTACTGGCATGAAAACTACTAGAAATTAAGTGTTAGGCAGCCAGACACTTGGAAAGAAGGAACATGTTCATGCTTTAACAGAAATATATTCAGGGAGCTCCCACCTATCTCTTGTTATTTGCAGATCTACTTCCTCTGCAGGATGAAGTCCATTGAATAAAGCAAAATGAAGTAACAAGAATAGTTCTTCCTTTACTGCAGTTTATGAGAAGCTTAAAGGAGCCAGATCAGAGTAACAGTACGCCCTGAGCTGTAACAACCCTGTTTAGTCCATTTGAGCTCCTCCTTATAGAATTATACTCCAGGACCGTAAATCAGTGTTGGAAAAACACAATTTAAGCAAAACCGCAGGTTAGAAATCAGGATCTAACTAACCCTTTTTCCTCCCGTGGGGCTGATTTGCATGAGACTGATTTAAAATGCAGAATAATACATGAACTGCATGAACAGTTTGAAGGTTTATGAAATATCCTTATGCTCTCCATACCAGACAGCTAATTTAGAATTTTGCTGTGGATTATCACGGGAGCAGTCCCAACTCATCTTTCTATTAACACATCTTGATTAGCAAGATCCCGATGTGGCATGAGGGCAAGCTCCAGCCCAGATGTACTTATTTGGATTCAGAGGCTAAACTGCCCTGTTTACTGTTCTCTTTTGTGTCCGAGTCATCTGAAATGGCTCCACTGATCTGATGTATGGGTTAGATGGGGAGGAAAAAAACCCTTCAGTCACATCAGTTTAAGAACTAGCCATCCTGAGCTCTGTTAATTGATGTCTGCCCAAAGTCTCACAACTCTGTCCTTTGTCAGGCACCACCTGGCCCTTTTGCACATCCCACCAAAAATTAACTCTGAAAGAACTGACCTGGCAGCAGATCCCAAAATGCAGTTGGCTTGCAGCTGTTTAGAGAGGACATACATTAAGCAGCCACACCTTGTGGAATGAATCAGGAACAGAGAACTGACCAGGCATGGGATAGAGGGCATCCACCCACACCTCACTCCTACAAAGGCACCATTTTGATCCAAATCCCTGCATTAGTCCCACTAATACCAAGGAGATGGGAATATATATATAAAATTTATTGCTGTAGAACAGACTTTTTCCTAAGGATGAAATAATTTTAAAAAATTTTAAAAAGCCCAAAATGCAAATTAGGCACCTCCAAACCAGCCCGTTTTTCAGTTCAACCAGTAGCTGGCACTGTTTTCTCTTCCCAGAGCTCTGAAGGATTATGACCTAGAATCAGACAACAGCAGAACTTTTTCAGCTCATATAGATGACTTTGCAGCAGGCATCAGCAGCAGCATTTACTTTCACCGGACATGAAAGTGGCTTAATAAAGTGTGTGTGTGTCAGTGCTGCATGATGCATGTGGCCAGCATCGCCAGCCGGAGAACAGGCAGCGCGGGAATTGACAGCTCTGGCAGTAGAACTGCGGTTAGGCTGAAGGAGCAGGACTGCGTTCCTCAAGCAGAGGTCATACCTCCCCCCTCATTTATACATTTCAGCTCGGTTAGCTGATGACTGTTAAAATGTCACTTCTCAGGTTTATGATTTGTTTATACAATTATCAAGTAACATTACAAATGCTCCTGTTCTCCTTTTTAATCATGTAGCCAATATTCTGTTGAATCAGAATTATAGACGTATGAATCAGAATAGATACAACCAGACAAAGAGTACTGTCTCGAGGCCCCAGATTATCAACACCTTGTGTTTTCTGGCAGGAGCAAAATGTGAATGATGTTAAAAGTAATTAAAGCCGTTACGGTTTTTACAAGGATAATTTGAAGAGATTAAGTTTAAGGTTTCGAGAAGACATGCACAGAAGGGATGGTGAGACAGTTCTGCACACTAATAATCAGAAAAGGTAAATCTACCACATCTATTTATTCTGTCTGGAATTCAATAATCTCTAGACAGCTAGAGTAGCAAAATATGTGGAAACTGAGAAAAAAAAAAAAGAAAATTAGAAATAAAAGTAAGTTGGTATATGGTCCTGAACAGAAGGGGAAGACAAACAGGGTGCTGACCACTGTTAGTCTGCCTTATTCTTGTATAAAGAGGAATTTAAGAAGGCTCAAACAAGAGCTATTCTAGCTCTACCTGGAAATAAACAAAACAAACACACACACACTAGTCTATTAAGGTATTTAGCTTAAAAAGGAACAATAATCTCTTATTTCAAGATGAAAGTCAGTCATTAAGCAGTGTTAACCTTTCAGTGGTTCCCTAGGGAACCTCTGACATTTTTTTCTGCATCCGCCTGTAGATTGGCCATTCTTGGGAAGATAGGATCAGATTAGAGTATCCAGTGTCAGAGGTGTCAAACTGGATGAGCTGGTATGTTCCTACAATATAAGAGCTCTTCCCTCATTTAATAAATAATGAACTCAGCACAACCGCCTTCGAATCACCTGATTTAAAAAGTTTCCATTCAAACTAATGAATAGAAACAGTGAGGAAAAACACCCAACCAGGATGGATGGGCCAAGCTTAAGGGTTTGAGTGCAGTGTATCAAACATGACTTGACTCTTTTCATTCAATAAAACATGCTTGTTAATGAGGAACAATCAATAAATATTCTTCAAATAAAACAGGAGAGTGCCGCCCATGAGATAAGCAAACAACAGGATTTTGCCAAGAGGGGATGCACCTTTCTTTGTTATGACAATTGCTGATGCCTTGAATTAGGCACTCCTGTAAGCATTGTTTCCTGTTCTATTGCATATATTTAGTTGAAAATCCTTCCTTGGGCATTCTCAGCTAAAGGAGATCCAAAGGAATTCCAACACCAAATGTGAAACCCGTGAAAACAAGGATCGGGGTGGATTTTCTGTGCAAGTAAAACCATCAAATTCCCAATCGATTAGTTGTCTATCCCAGAAGTGCAAACAAATTAGAGAAATTTCAAACTTTTAACAAAAATACTTTTCCTGAAAGAAGTCTCCATTTTGTTAAACAGCTTCATTCCCAATCCGTATAGAAAATCTGAGGTTATGTTGCTTACACTGGCCTTCAATTTTTTGTGAAGTAGATATATTAGACAATTTAGATTTCATTAGAACAACATAAACTTGAGGACTTCCTGGCTCAGAAGTAAGCTCTCATTCTTTAAAATATGAAGAACTATAGATGCACATTTTAGATCAATAGATATAACCCTTTTCTGTGCTTCTGAATTTAGAGACATTCACACTAACGTCAGCAGATAAATCTCCAGCTAAAAATGCAATGACTTTACCAGCTGTCCACAGCAGGGACAGCCTGTAGCTCCTCTATTATCTCCTCTGGTCTCACCAGCTAAGTAGGGTTTGGTCTAGTGAATTCTAAGATGACAGACCTCTAAAAATTGTAGGTTTTGGACAGTGCTGACAGTTGTATTTTTTATTCATCGGGTGGCACAGTTCCCTCTCTGTCAGTACAGAGCATGGTTTTGTAGATGCTTCTAGGGATGCTTTTTTTTTTTTTTCAGATGAAACTGGAGGCAGAAGAATAAATGTTATTTGCAAGGGTGAGACAGGAGTTTTCTTCCAGTTTCCATCACTGGTAATAATTAACAATACATCTTTTTCTGAAGTTCAGGAATTTTTCTTTCCACATCTACTTGTGCTCTATGTCCCTCCAGGCAAAGCTACTGTCAAGAGAGACAGCTACATTTTCAGAGCTGCTGCATTGTTCCAAAGACTGAATAAAACCTGTTGGAAGCTCACATCAGATATTAGGCAGATTATCAAGGGTTTGAGATGTTCTGGATAGGGAGATTGAGGCAAGAAATCTTCCCTGTGATGCAGGGAACAATGCTGCTTTGGAAACCTCAGCCTTAGTCCTTCTCTTGAAAGGGAAATCAGTGCTGGTCACTGGAAAGGCCCTTCCCCATTCCCTTCCTGACCCACAGAACCTGTTTTTCTTCACATTATATAGCAGGAGTAATGATAGGCTTTGTGAGAAGCAAAGAAATGTGATTCTTTGGTGTAAATGGTCCCAGAGGTAACCCCCAACACCCACCTCGGTAGACCCACAAGTCTCCAAAGCACCCAACTTAAAAATGACAGGAATCAAAGAACACTGTATTCGAAAAGCTGCAAAACCAGCACATTTTGGTGCTTTCAGGAAAAAGAAATCACTAACTTGGCATTGAATGTCATTTAACCCACAGGCAAAGCTGCCAAGACCCGGTAATTACAAGTCCCTGAATTATGCTGCAGGTATTGATCCTCCACGGTGTGGAACAAGAGCTGTGTGTCGACCCCACTATTCCTTCTCACAGAACAGCTGGGGTTTGACAACAACAGAGAATCAATGTCTGGGTAAAGTGCTGGGTTTTTTTTTTTCCCCTCCAGTGATAATTCAATTTAGCAGCTATAGAGCACGAGTTAATTCTTTGCCTGATTGTATTTGGGTTTTCAGAGACTTGCTGCCCTACTGTTTCAGAAAATAGCCCCATCTAAAATGGCTGGAGCACTTGATTCAAAACCATCACTTCCCTCCCATCAGTCTTGAGTGGGCCTAATTGTTATGACTCTCTTAGGATGTTTCAACTGAAAAACCATATTTCTAATCTAGTTGCCATGGAACAGCCAGTTTCTCCTGATGGAAAGAAGAGCTGGCATTACACTGTGGAAAAGGTGTCCCATAAATGTATTATTTATTACTAATATCAACAGCTTGATTCTGCCACATTATCACAAGTCAACTGGCTGATGTTAACAGAAACGTTCTGCTTGATGAAGGAGGGGAGAGCTGCTATAAAATAAACTAAGAGTAGATAATTAAAAAGACAAGTTCTAAGAATATTGCGGTTTCAAATTTCGGCTCGTCCTGCAGTCTGCTTTGGGTACACTTCCATTCGGCTCTGTGCAGAGCAGCTTGGATGACTGGTGTCTTAAATGGGAACTAATGGCTTTGCTATCTGTGCAGAGGAATGTGTCCACGTATGATCTCCCATTCCCTTGCCAAATTCCAAGATGCATTTCTTTAAATCCCTAAGAAGATGGGAGGGGGAGGTACAGACTACATATTCCTTGCTGTAGAGCTAGCACTTGGTGCCAGGGCCCCTGCTCCTGGTTGCCCTGTGAAGGGGCACCACGGTCACTTTGGCAGACACGCGCACAGAGCGTGTTAGGCAGCAGTGAATCAGCAGGATTTTACAGTTTGAGAATTAAGAGTGCAGGGAAAGAAAACAAATTCCACTGAATACATGACTCTGAGAGGCTGTAAATGTCTCATTTTTAAAGTCACAGCCTAGCTTCATGCCTGTCTGAGATTTGATTTTAGATTGCTATTGCTTCTAGTGCAGAAAAACAACCAACCAACCCCTCTAAATTTGACCAGTGCAATGTATATGCAGCAGTTCCAGCTCTGGAAGGGATACATTATGAGTCATTACAAAGCTGTGCTCACTCTGAATACTACTACTGACAAATATCACTTTAAGGTGTTCGTCCTCTTATCAGCAGGAGGAAGTGCAACATTCTTTCTCACCGGCAGCAGGTATCAGTAATTATATAAGCAATAAATTAATCTGCTATTACAAAAGATTCCTCAAGCACACATTTCATGCTACCTCCAGCGTTGTGTAAAGAAGGAAAAGAGGGGAGGTTCACTCCTAATCAGGTATTTAATCAAGATCAAGTGCTACTGTCTGACATATCAAAAGTCCCCAAAGATGCAGTTTATTTACTGAAACCTCTAACTTTCCCTGGACAGTTTCCATAACACACTGAGCTATCTGTCCACTGCATTTTACAGCTGCACACCAACAGCAGCCAGGACTGGAACATGTGGGTCAGTGTAGCTCAATACCAAACCCAAAGGTATACAGATGAGAAGAAAAAAAGAATTAGGAAATAGGGAAAAAAAAACTGTGGTCTTTTCCCTGTAATTCTAGCTGTTATATAACTTTGGTTTCATGTCCTGTGTAGTCATAAAGTACTGGGAAATAACAGACCGTAAATTGTTATTCCTCAGTAACTTTTAAACTCAGAGGTGTGATTAAAGAGAGGAGTGTATCAGGACTGGAAAATACAATGTGGGAACATCTGGAGACAACTGGCAGAGGGTAAAAATAGACTATATGTCCTAATATTTTTTCCCCATTTCCAGTGTCTGCATTTCTGTGCCAACAAGTAGTTTTATAAAATCAGCTTTTAACAGCAGAGTATCAAATAAATGAGTATGTCTGTGCTTGGTCACAAGGCACCTACTACTTGGTAATCATAAGGTTCAGAGAAGCACCCCTTCTCTCACAGTTCCAGTATGTGCTCATCCCCGGGACCGCCGAACACCTGACACTGACGTAGTCCCGATGTGCTGAGTGCATCCCCGGAAGCCACAGCAGGACACCTCTCCTGAGCTGATAAGCAAAGCCCCAGTTGTGTCATTCCCCATCCATGCAATTTCTCAACCATACCAGTAGCTCTATGCACACACGGCACAAAATTTGAAGGCTATGGTTTGGTTTATAAGGGTGATCCCAAAGTGCCAGCCCAAAAGCTGATTTGGCTGCTATTCACAAGGTGATGCAGATCAGAGGAACAGGGCCTGTCTGAGCCTGTTTCACAGAGGATGCTCTGATCAGACATGAAATCTTTTTCTCCGAAGACTCAACTGTTGTTTTCTTCAGATGTGCTCATTCCGAGGACCCTCCAGGGTACACTCAGGTTCACGCAGAGTGGCTCCTTTCCTGCTAAAGCTCACCAACTCTTAAAATGCCTTTTCATCTGAGAGCACTGCTGAGGGGGAGGTGGCCTCAATTTAAAAAGAAAACCCACAAGAACACATTAAGCCACCACATTACTCCTGGCCACCAGCTCTGCTATGTTTGCACAGGACATGGGAAAGGCAGGGTGCAGGGATGGGGCAATGAGGCAAAAGATGAAGTCTTTCAAGCTGAATGGGAAAACTAAACAAGGAAGTTGGCAGTGAAGCCAGTTATTCAGAAGGAGATCTCAGCCCTGCTCTGCCATGCTTTGGCCAAGACACCCCTTCTAGCTGGGCAGTACTCAGCACAGTAACGCCACTGGTAACGCCAGGGTAAACAAGCTGAGCAAATGTTAGAGGCAAAAAGAATCCACACAATGAGAACAAAAATACAGGAAAGGTGGGGAGACTGTCAAAAAAAGTACATAAGACAGTAAGAAGATCCAATGTAGCCAAAACCACCTGATATAAACAAAGATGATTTGAGTCTGGGATTCTTAATAGGACAAAAAATGTATAAATCAGTGCAATCTCACCTCTCCCAGGAGAAGTAAGGGAGAAGTGCACACAACCATTTCAGTGTGTGCTCAGTGTACCTGTTGAGTACTCTGGAATTATATTCTTGGCCATCTTCTATTAAAGATGACAAGTGAAAAGCATGGGCAAAGGTTCCAGTGTGCACTAGAAAAGGAAAAAAATATTCCTACTTCATTGTCCTTTGGCAAGCAATTGTGTCCTACTATGTGCTCAACAGGTACCACCATTTCACTGTACTTCATCCACTTCAGTAAGTACGAAGCCTCCCACTCCAAACAGAAACTCTGTGTTGCTTCCCTACCTCATAAAGCCACTGTGATTATGTGGGAACAGCAGGTTCTGCCTCCCCAGAAGATAAGGTGCCTACATGAGCTGAGTGTGAATCACTCACGCAGCAACTATCTGCAGAACTTACACTTACAGTTCTGAGCAAAATAAAATTCAAGTCATTTACTCTTAGCTGCCTAGTTTTTCTTTTTATAATCCTGAAGAACAGAAAGAAATTGAGAGAGGACCATTTTTTCACTCTAGATGACCAAGCTAGACTGGTTGATAAAATGAGTGAAGAACTTGCACTGAAGTACTGGGCAAGGCACTGAGGGTAGAGTTTGGATCTACCTGATCTTCCTGCAATCTTGGGGAAGCCAGTTCCCACACCATCCTTTTGCTGTATCCAGCCTTTTAGTTTCTTGCTGGCTGCGGCCAAAAAAGGAGAACTGTCTCTCTTCCTATAAAACACACCATTCTTTTCTGCTATAGCAGAAGAAAGCCCAGAGCTGAAAAAAGCCTGGGTTCATTTTCTTTCCATTTTCTGTTATAGAAAGTGTTCTCAGTAGAGATTAATCTCTGTTCATGACCAGGCATTACTTCATCCAAGAAGGAAGGAGAGAGAACTAGTCACACATCACTGAGAGAAATGAAAGCAATCTCAGATCAAATTATTACCCTCCTGCTTTGACCAAGTTGCTATCTGAACTAAGTCCAGTCAAGGAAAAATATCTTTTTGAGGAAAACTTCAAAATTTGAGTCTAAATTTCACCAAAAATGCTATAGAAGCATTAATAAAAAACAACTTTAACTTGTTCCTTATGGGAATGAAACAATTTGCTATCACGCAGCTCATACACTGGAAGATGAAAGTTCAGAAAGAAGCCTGGAAGTGCTACTCAGAGCACCCAAGATCCCAGGGTTTCCCTTTGGTGACACCTTTCTTCTTGTTACCGAATAAACACAGCATGTTTCATGCTCTAGCATTCTCATTCACTTGCGGGAAATATTTTTCTAAAGAACACTAAAAATTAATCCTTATTTCCAATGCTTCCGCATTCCCATTGCGGATACTGCTGCTTTGCTGACTGACCTGTACCTGCTGAGCTTCCCCTTCACCAAAGCACGTGAATGATTTCTATCTCAGCTGCAGTGATATTTTTTAGAGAAGTTCTATTTTCTTTTTCTTCCTCAAATATTCTGGATCCACTCTTGTGCTGGACCTTCCATTCACTCATTTCATTCAGGCTAAGCAATTGATGTAACAACTACCAGCATGGACACAGTCACAGGGGAAGGGAAGGACAGTGACTGAGGGAAGCAGCTTCAGTAGCCACAACTCTACCTAAACTTTGTAGCATTCTCCTCACAGACTGATTAATTCTTGTTCGAATGCTAAGAAATAAAATTAAAAGAATGAATACTGCAGGTGCTCCATCATTGCCAGCAGCGGTTTAGAGCATTGTATTCCCAACATACATTAAAAAGAGCCTAAGGGTGCTTTTAGCATACTGACTCACAACTCAGCGAAGGGCCCTGAATAAAGAGACCCATTAATCCCCTCCATCACAAAAATTGGCTGCACAGAGGAGCCATCACAAACATAATTCAGTTCAAAGCTGAATAAATAGCTAGAAGGCAGCTGACAGGAATACTATAGAAGCAGAGCAGTCAGCCAGACATCTCCAAGGTCTCTCCTTTACATCATCCCCAAACCATGCCACAGAGCACTCTTTTGGGGTGCAGACTGGCCACCAACAGCATTCAGCCTCTGCCCCTCTGCAAAGGCTGCAGGGGATATTGCTAGGTAACTGCAGTGCCTCCCCACCAATTACCGAAGTTTTGCAGTATTTCTGTCAAAGGTATCACTGCAATAGATGATCTTTACCATGAGACCACAGGACAACAGGAAATACAGTTTACTCACAGAGAGCCATCACCTTTGTTTGTAAAGCACCTAAACAACAGGTTTTCAGTCCTTGCTGGGGTCTGTAGAGGTTTTTGGGCTCACAATAGCAGCACTGAAATCCACTGCTCTCACCAGAACGTTATTGCAATCGCAAATGCACTGGTGACCGGCTCCATATTGTGCTCCCTCCTGATGCCAGTGAGCATCATCTCCTGGAGGCAGCAGCCTGAACGTCTTCTGGGCAAAGCTATGCATCTCCCCTTCTCCGGCTGAACAATCAATCCTACCACAGTCCTATGACAACCAGCTGAATAGGGTCGGAGAAGGGGAAGAAACAACAAGATTGATGCAGTTCATACACAACTTGCCCTAGAGGCAGTATCTTAATCTACAGTGCCGGATGAATGCACCATAGGGTTGTAGGTGTCCTCCTTGTGTACAACAGACAGGTTGAAATTCTCTTATGCTGAACAATGGACAAATGGATTAGGTAATGGAATAAAAAAAAATTTAAAACACTGAAATGTGTGACAAATTCAGTAGACTGTGAGGTACCCATCTCCCCCTGGATACATACAGTTCCCAATCCATAACTCTTACAGTTTAATATACATGACAAAGCCCCAGACCTGTCACAAAAATACATCCTCAAGAGTGGCCAGAAGCACTATGAATGACATCAGCCAACCTCTAATGCTGCTACTGTTTTTTATCTATGAAAACGGCAAAAGAGGTGCTTATGACCAGCGATTTGTGTCTTCATCAAAACATTTGTCCTTCAAACCAAGCCCTGCAATTGATTGCAACTACCAGGGTTTTAACATCAGAATATGTATCATAAATTAATGCATTTTTGATTTTATATAATGACAAGTACAATACTACTGACATCCTACCCTTCTTGCATAAAAACTACTGCCTGCTGCACTAACACATCAGCTTACTCAAGAAAAGCAACCCTAGGAATGTAAATCCCTAAAGCTCATTTACCAGAGGCTTCCACAGTATTCTGCCATAATTCAGTCCGAAACTCCAGTTTGGAATTTTCCAGACCTAAAAAGATCTCGAGTCAGTGTCTTGTGCATTTCAGGGCTGTTAAAGCAAAACCATTGCAAGTTCAGAGCTTTATAAAGGAAAAACTTTATCGCTGCCAAATTCATGGCTGTCTCCTACCCTTCACAGGGGCACTGTAGAAAATATGTTTTGCTTTCCCTTGCCTGAAGAGGCAGCCGCAGATAACTGGCCTCAGAGAAGAACTCTATTTTCTTTCTTACTACAGCTCTGACATGCAGGGAAATGCACTGATCAGAGAGCAACCTGCTCCACCCTTGCTGGGTGAGCCACCCTCACCTGGTACGCTCTTCACCTCCTTCATGGTAGTTGCCAAAGGGCTTGCCATCTGCAATGGGACAGCTCTGCCAGACTCCTTCCTCGGCACTTCACAAGGAGCACCCAGAAATACTGCAGTAACAAAATCTAGGTGTGGGTCCTCCTTTGGTGTCTGTAAAAAAAGCTACTTCTTTTGGTAACCGTAATGGGTTGATCTTGGCTGGATGACAGGTGCTCATCAAAGCTGCTCTGTAACTCCTCTCCTCAGCTGGACAGGGGATAAGGAAAGGTGGGTATCTACTCCACCATGGACTTCCACAGGCTGTAGGGAGGATGCCTCACCATGGGCTTCACCCTGGGCTGCAGGGGAATCTCTGCTCCAGTGCCTGGAGCACCTGCTCCACTTCCTTCCCTGTCTGCAGAGATGTTCCTCTCACACTCTTACTCCTCTCTTTGGCTGTAGTTGTGCAGGTGGTTTTTTTTTTTTTATTCCCCTCCTTAAATATGTTATCTCCGAGGCACTGCCACCATCACTGACAGGCTCAGCCTTGCCCAGCAGCAGGTCCTTCTTGGAGTCATCTGGCATTAGCTTTATCAGACACAGGGGAAGCCTCTAACAGCTTCTCACAGAAACCACCCCATACCCTCCTTGCTACCAAAACCTTGCCATGCAAACCTGAAACAGTAGCTCATCCCTGGCTGTAGATGCTGAGCCACAAAATACATGAACCCACAAGGCTATGCAGGAGTTGACCATCAGCACGGTCAGCTAGTGGCACTGTGAGCAGGAGGTGGGCAGCTAAAGAACTGCTTGACACTGTGAAGCTGAGAGATGAACTCGCCCTCCCTGATCCAATGACTGAAACCAGAGAAGCTAGTGCCTTTCCTAGCACGATTGTCTTGTTATCTCTAACTGTTAAAAAGGGCTCTTGTTTCCCCTCTCTACGAAGTAAATTTTTTTGCTTCCCTCTTAGCATAAGTGCTGATGGATGCCGAGGAAAAGCACAGCACTGAACATAATACCTCCTTCATTGCCTTCTTTTTAGGTTGCTTTTCTCCACCTGTCTTTCCTACAAAGCACACCTCACGATGGAAACTTCCAAAAGGAGATGACAGCGCCATGGGCAAAATCAGAATAGGTGATTTTCCCCTTTTATTTTTTCAGAAATCTATTTTACAGAGGTTTCCATTTCTGGTTGCTAGGGGCTGTCAGCAGCTGGAAGGCTGACTGAGCATAGTTATGAAATATCATTTTTAAAAGTATTTTTGTTAATATTTTACCGAAATTTGTTTCAATAGCAGAAGATCTACCGTGCGTTTTAGAGCCATGTTCAAAATCTATGAACACAAAGGATGTTGAAACTATGTAAAAACGTACTGCTTTCCAAAGTAACATTAATAATACATTTGTAGACATGGAGGCCTGCTCTGTACTAGTTGAGACAGAGGACAGATGTAATGTATTCACAAGCACTGTGGATAAATCACCTCGATAAATTCTTCATGCTATACTGTAATCTCCAAAAGCTCTCTGACTGGTGAAAACCAGCCTTGCTGATCCATCTGTGGTTCTTCTCACTACCTTGTTACTTATCTGCCAGTGACGCATAAGGTTGAAACAACTATTTATACATTCAGCACCACAAAACATCTTTACTCCAAAAAAGAAAGTCTTGTTTCTTTTTAGAAAATACTAGCAGAAACCAGCATCGTCTGGCACACCACTCCCCCATGTTCCCTGCCAGTATATCAGATCACCCTTGAAAAATACACTTACCCGTGCTTTGGTTCTCATGAAGGCAGTAGTCAAAGCTTTTCAATAATTTCTACTTAAAGACAAGAAACAGTTCTTCAAAATTATTAGTGAAATGGACATACTATGTGACGGTCCTTTCTTAACAGCACCAAACATACTCGACTCCCAGCCATACTGTGGAGAAACACGCTTCTGTTACTTGGAAAAAGCAACTGTAAATACTACTTTGATGCAGTTTGGAGATACACAGGGCCATGCGTCATCTCCCTTCCTCTCTGGATATAAAGCTTCTATCCCTTCAATCCACAGGACAAAAAGAGGCTTTACACTTGTCCGTGCCATGCTCAGAAAGATCACCTCTACCTGACCTAAACACTTCACCTTGAAAGGCTGGGGATGGAGATGTCCCAGTCTCCCGTAAGTCACAAGACAGTGAGTAAGAAGGACTCTATTATAACTTTGCTACATTCACTGAAAAGTAGAATCCAACTTGAAAATTAAAATTTGAGAGTAACATGTCTGTGCTCCACAAGTCTCCCATTTGTGATTAAATATGTTAGGATAGCTGTTGGTTATGTCGCAGCCAAACACCACCTGATTTCCCAATGAGTATTTGGATTTGCAGATTCATGTGGATTCACCTTCCATCCTCTGACGTTTTGACAGCAGGCATCTGAGGGTACAAAGAGCATTACCTATAGGGGACACATCCCTTTGAGGATTAACTGTAGGATTATTCAACCAGGAAATTTAATTTTAAAATACAAGTACTAGGGAACAAGCTTTTTTTTTTTTTAATTATTTGTTCTTCACACTTTCTGTAGTAATCTGAATAATTCTAAAAATAAAAGCAGAAGGAGGGCATAACCAATGCCTGTTAATAGAAAAATAATTGGCTTAAATGAGGCACGCGCTCATGGACACAAAAAAAATAAATGGCCCAACAAATCTTTTGAGAGTTACAATATTTTTGGCCATATGGTATTTCTTATTAATTGTTATAATTGCTAACTGAGAGCCAAATGTATGCTTGGCACTGTGCAACACATCCAAATCCCATCAACCTCTAGCCCAAAGTGCTCTCTGCTCAAAAGATAAGGCATGTAAGAACAAGACATACAGCAAAAGGCAGCAGCAAAAAGAACACCACCCCAAGGTCTTGCCAGTATGAGGCGGCGAATAGGGCCTCACTCTCAAAGCTGCATCAGGAGCATCCCTCCTCTGAGAATGTCAAAATGGGCTCCAAGACTTTTCTCCTCCACAGAGTCAGCAAGAAAAAAGGAACATGTTTTGAGGCTTAACAATCCACACTAGCTCTACAACATATTTTTGGCCTTTGGCAATTTATGCTGATTGAATGTAACCCTCAAGCTGTTCTTTCTGTGATGGGGCTGCTCTGGATCACAGCCAGCCCAGAGCAGCTTGTGCTGAGCCGTGCCATGCAGCTCTGGGTCACCACAGAGCCTACCAACCAGGTGAATGAAGCTGAAAGTTTTGATGCACCAATGAAAATCACAGTGGGTAAGACATGTTGCTCTGGTAGGAGTGAAGCATGTTTGACCTGGTGTCCAGTTTGGGCTCGGTGCCACAGCATCCCCACAGCTATCCCTGCTGGGTTCACTGCCATGCCTATCTCAGACAAGGCCAGGAGCCGAGGACATGCACAGCAGTAGGCAGTAGTCTTCTCAGGGCTGCAAAGCACCATGTGAAATCACCAAGTGGCAAGAGGCGTGTTTTCCATACTGGGAGACACCAGTGAAGACAAGTGCCTTGTAATCAAGAGGGGCTTGATAGCCGGGAACATGAAGAGATGCTCCCAATAATGATTCAGACCAAGTCAGTTTCCTCAGAATTGCCTTTGATTTCTGAAACCGGCTTTCCTGAAACAAGAGCTAGTCGAGTCTACGCACACTGCACACCACTCACCACAGGTTTTCTCTGCCTCTAAGCTACAAGGAGAGAGGACCTTCCTTTTCCCTGTGGAATCCCTTCCTCGGACAACGTACACTAAGCATTCTCTGTCTTATGCTGCATCCCGTCCACCTGTCTCCACTTCAGAGCCCAGAGGATTTTACCCTATTCCCTGTCAGTCACATACATGCTTTGCAGTGACATTGCAACGAATTGGTCCAGTCATCAGTGTCCCAAGGGTCAGGAAAGATGCGCTGCATATCTGAAGCCTGGCCCCTGTTGCCCTATCCTGTAGATGATCTCTCTCCTAAGGGATTGCTCTGCTTGAAGAAAAAAAAAAAAAAAGCTGCTAGTGTCTATTCCTATTAAGTTGTAGCAACTACTCCACTCCTGCACATCCTCCTTATCCACTCCTGGGGATCAGTCTCAGAGCATCCTCCTTCCCTAAGCACCTATTGCTTTTTCTCTGGTGCTCATTTCATCCTTAATAACTTTTAGGGGCCTTCTGTGCCACACTGACTGCAATGTGATTAACTTTATGCTTCACAACCTCATTGTGAAGAAGCAGGTCCCGGGGCAGGGATTTGACATGAGGCTCTCAGGATGTGTAGGACCTAGATCAGAAAACCAGCTCTTCCTTCCTGCAATGGCAGAACAGAGCAGCTTTGAACTAGGAGAAATAGCCAGTGACTCTAAGGAAACAGCACCCTCAAACCCCAGCGCTAATGAAGTGAAAGACGTACAAGGAGATAATTGCTCTGTTCTACCTTCAAGACAAGCCCAAAAGATCACAGGGTTTGAAACCATTTTCTTTCTCTCTGGGTGCTTTAAGGCTCCGAGTTAACTCTGCCTATACAAACAGAAGTGGTCTGCCCCTAAAGTATACTGTCGCCCATTATCAGGTGCTCTCATTGTTTGTTATCTTCGCTTTCTTCTCTTTGACATGTTAATTATGGTGTCTGTATGTTAATTGTTAAGGCCCTCAGCAATGAGAAGCTGTGATACCATAATGAATGTGCAGCCTCTACAGGAGCCAGCAGAATTTAATGCTGTAGAAGATAAGGCAAAGTCATCGTTCTCCTTCCCTTGGGATGTGAACTTCCAGAAGCAGTAAGTGCCTTTTTCAAAGGCACAAAGAATTAGAAACTTCACGTTAAAGTACTGAGAGCTCCTTACGGGCTGCCTGCAGGAGAACTGTAGCACCAGCAAAGCTCTGGGAGTTATAAAATGGATTTAGAATGGGACCAGAAATCATGCCGTTTACGCAGAAGTACTGTCACCAATACTCCGAATGTTTCACTCCAAAAGCCACAATGAAACGTGATGTGAGATCTTAAGAGTTTGAAAATTTGTGCACTTATTCAGGTTCTCCTGCAGTGACTCCTAACTACTGATGACACTGGTTAGCAAGCTCTTTAAGACCAATAATTCCTCAGGGATGAGAGGAAATGGCTTGTTCCCTTTCTAGCAATAAGGAAGCTCCCTGGGTTAAAAACCCCGAGACAGAATCTGTTGTACGGTCTGAACACTTCCATCTAAGCAGTATCTTAGCTTTCTGTGCAGAGCATGCTTTGTTCTGTCAGAGCACACACCCATGTACTTCTACTTATGGTGGCAGCAGCTTGAAAAACATCTAAATGCACCAGCCCTGCAGAGTAAGCACAACACTACAGTGAATACAGAATATGCACCCAATACATTTGATCAGCACAAGTGTTTCAGTGGGTATATGAAACATACCTACAGCTTGCAACTCTACCTGCAATAATTCACAACGTACAGTGGAAATAATACTGTGGATTCATTTTTAATCTATCAATTAGGACAGAAAAGACTTTTAAAACCAAATCCTTGCAGCATTTTCCATCTTGAGTAAACATCCATATTTATATGTATTTAATATCTCTCGATTTTCTAACATAATGGTCACAGGCATTGGTACCAGAATGGCCCACAACTGGTGTGTGAGTGCTTGATGAATATGAACACTGGGAAGTTATCCATGTTCATTAATTTTGAGATATCTATAGAGTCCTAGCGCAAATAGTACCAGTATAAGCATAAAATTGAAGGCACTTAATGCCAAGAACATCATCAGACTATCAAATGATATGTGCAAAGGCATGAATTCCTTGCTTGCCAATAGAAAGAGCAAATATAATAATGTAACTGTCTGTCGGCTTTTTATCCCAACTTCCGCATTAAGGACTTAAACCGTGATCTGGACTTCTACAGCCTCACGCCTATTCCCCATCATTCTGGGTTTCAGCAAACGTGCTGTAACAGTGGAGAAGTTTTCACAGAAGGTCAGTTGTTTGGGAGGGTTGCTGTGTCCTAAATTTGTATCCGCTCGTCAGAACAAGGCAGAACATCCCCTCCCCAATAGATGTACCTCAAACTCTTTAATGAGTTTGTGCAATTTGTGAAACACTACAAAACCATAATGTCTTGAAGGGCAAGACGGCTCACGGAACCGGCAAACTTAAATACCACAAACTATTTCTGGGAACAACCTCAGGTTTAAAATCACAAGAGCCATCTGATTCAGAGAGCCATGCTCATCCAGGCAGCGAGCAGGAATAGGCTCTCTCGTGTGTGAGCAGCTGAAATCTCACTAAAGGGCTCATCAAGGACGATGGAGCCTACATCTGATAAAACATACTCAATTTAGTTTCTTTCTCAGTTGCATGAATTTGCTTTTAAAGCTCTCTTTAAAGAGGTCTGTTTTCCAGGAAGGGATTACAGAATGGGAAGTTGCACCTTCTTTCAAGCAGGCAAAGGTTTTGTTGGGAAACTGAAGAAACAACCGTTAATTGAATTCTGTGAAAAGTTTTGATGGGCTGCTTGCTGCGAGCCGCCCCCTGGGCAGGCTGTTACCAAGCCACGTGACTCAGCTACAACTGCTCCAGCCCAGTGAGTACCCCAAAAAGCTCTGTAGATGAAACACTGCATAGCCACAGGCTCTTTACCTTTCTAATTTTTAAGCAAGCCAGATGGAACCTGTTGCTGGATAACCACTCCCTGCTGCTCTCTTGGCTCACACTAACACCTACCACCCTAAGAGAGCACAACAGGAATAGCATTTTCTTTTCTCTCTGGGAGACCTTGCGAACAACAAGAAAAGACTGCAGAGCTGATCCCCCCTACCTTTAAGCATTTGTCAGCTGTATGTTTCCATTGCACAGATAAATTATACACAGCTTGTGAAAACTGAGAGCCCTCTCTTGAAGCAAGCAGGCTCATTTGCCCTAAGGACACAGGGCGTCGTGGTCATGAGACCAAGGATTTGATGGGAGCTTTTGAAATCATCTGATGACCTTTGTGTCCTCTGAGAGATGGTTTTTTCCATTCAATGCTTCAGTGGCAGACTAAAATCCTCCTGACTAGCCCGTTCTAGTGTTTCAATGTTCTTATCTGCAAAGCAGTTTTGCCTGATACCTAATGTTAAGCTACCTGCTCTATAAATCCATTTCTTCATGTCTTACCTACTACCATGGGCAGAGACCATGCTATTCCCCTACTTCTCTGGAGGGATTTAAAATGCACCTGGATGCATTCCTGCATGACCTAACCTAAGTGTTCCTGCTCTGGCAGGGGGGAGGGGTTGGACTAGATGATTTTTTGAGGTCACTTCCAACCCCTAACATTGTCATTCTGGCAATAGTCTTTTTTTGTACTGGTACTGTGCCTCCCCCCATGCTATGAACAAATCATGTCCAAGTGTAGAAAGGAGCCATCAGTGCATACCATCTTCTTGATACCATGGAGATAGTCACAGACTTGGCAATAGAAACCACATGGGGCTTTGGTTCCTGTGAGAGGCAACAGGCATTAGTAGATAATTCTGCTCAGTGCTCATCAATACCAAAAGGGGAGGGGGGTCACGAGTGGCCAGACTCTTGTCAGTGGTGTCCAGTGACAGGACCGGGGCAGACACAAAGTGGAACCCAGGAGGTTCCGTCTGAACAGAAGGAAAAATTTCTTTGCTGTGAGGGTGCCAGAGCCTGACCCAGGCTGCTCAAAGAGTTTGTAGAGTCTCCTTGACAATGGAGTTTCCATAGACCAGCACTGGCTTTACAGAGGCTCACATTGTTCTCTGTGTACTATCATTAGTAATATTGTTTTCTTCTCTCTCCATGTTGCTTTATTATCCTCATCTCCACCAGGGTCTCACTTTTTTTCTTCCTCCCAATTCTCCTTTCCATCCCACAGGAGGGTGGATGGAAGGTGAGTAAGAGTTAAACCATAACAGTCCTTTTTGGCACCCAACAAGGGGTCCAATGGGTTAAGATAAAGACAAATGCGGCCAGACCGTGTTAAAGCAATTGTCACCTACACTTTTTATGCTGGTTAAACAGTGTGGTCACCATGCTGGTCCATCTGCTCACATGGTGGTGTTACATGAACCCTGATGTGCTCGGCCTGTTCCCCGTGGTGGTGTTCATCATCTGTGGGACAATGGATCAGGACTCTCCTGTTGCTCTCCTGGGTGTTGTCAGCCTATGATCTGATTGTACCCCTGATCACGAGGTTCAGCTGGTCCATGCGTGTGGCTGTGTTGTTTGTTAGTGACCTCACCCAGTCAATGGGTGGCACAGGAGAGGAGACTCTCTCAGCTTTTGACAGTTGTGAATGTTCTCGGGGTGTCCAGGCTGAAGTGCTGTTGTTGCTGTGTCTCCTGAATGTGTCCCAGGTCTTGTATAAGGTCCCACAAGATTTTTTCAGGAACACCACCCAGAGATCTGCCCTGAGGCTGGATAGTTATGAGTGGCAGGGTGTGTGGGAGAGCATGGGCAAGTGCCTGGGGCAATGGTCACCTCCAGTGCTTTGGAATTTCACCCCTGAACAGCTGCAGAACCCTGATCAACTGGTGGAATATTTGGAAAGAGGCTGTTGTCAGCCTGACAATTCCAGAGAGACTCAAATCACCGCTGTGTGCTGGGGCCCAGCCCACCAAGTCCTTTTCAACCTTATTCAGTGTCCTCAAGGGGACAAGAAAGTCTCTGGACCTAAAAACAAACCAGCAAGCACTGCAGCTATTCCAGCCCTCCTGAAAAGCACTGTGGCCACTCAAACCCTGGCAGCAGGTGCTGCAGCTGAGGCAGAGACCCCTGCTGGGATTGGTCACCCCAGTGCAGAAAAAGAAATAGACAAAACCCATCATTTTGCTTTGCAAGGGATGACAGCGAACCAGGGTCATCATGAGAACAGGAGGAAGATCCAGAGATGATCACCCCATCCCCATGCCTGCATGAGCAGCAAGATGTGCAGAAGCACTTCAGTCATCATCCAGGTGAGCAGGGCTGGTACTTTGGAATTAGAGGGGAAAGAGGCCAAGCCACTGGGGTCCCTGTCGAGGGAAGGGGACACTGAGACAAGGAGATCAGAAAACAGACAAGTCCTTGGCCTTTGGAAGTAACTCCTGCCAGGCATGAAGGAAAGATACCCTTTCAAGGAGGATGTTACACATCACCCAGGCAAGTGGACCACAACAGAGAAGGGTGTTCAGTATGTGAGAAAATTAGCAGTATTGGAAACATATTCAGTGTGCCCTGCCACCACCCGTATCACCATCCTGGGCCTTGAAAAGCAGATGTTGTGGTGACATGGTCCAGAAAGAATCAAGACAACCAACAGGACTCATTTCTGAAACAGCCTCATATATACCTGGGCTGAGGAGCACAGCACTGAGTGTGTCACATCTCCCATCATGCACCAGCCTCAGGGAAGATGGAATGGTACAGTGGACTGTTAAAAACCAC
>JAAGNO010030468.1:0-10979 GCA_033439905.1 Ceryle rudis
CCAACCGGCGCTGCTCCTCCGGCTCGGCCCTTGCGTGCAGGTCGCCGGTGCTGCGGGACGGATGGCCTCGCCTTGCTGGGCGCCTTCATGGCAAGGGCTCCGGGCCTGTTGTAACTCACGCCAGAAGCAGGCTGGCCTCGCGGCACCGGGGGGGCGGCCGTTCTGGGAGCCCGCAGCTTCGCGGCTGCTTTCTCGAGGCAGAGAGCTGCAGGGAGCGTATCCGAGGCCCACAGATCACATTTCTCTGTGTTGCCTCTGCTACATTCCATCCACAGAGAGGAGCAGTCTGGATACGGCGTCTCATATTGTTTGTGAGTTTAGTGTATTAGTAAGTAGTCATTTAACACACACTGAGGAGGGCTGTGTAATCCCTCTCTTCAAAATAAAAGCTTTCTGAAAACAGCTTTTAACATTGTCTTTCCACATACAGTTTCTTAGGCTACTGTGTACCGCAGAGCACAAGAAGTAGCTGGAAAGCTACCCTTTTTGCAGGGGAAGTGTATTCTTGTGAGACCACTCACTTGTTTTTCCTTTATCTCTAGGTATGGTCCCAAAATGCCTCTCGCAGTGGATTGCACTGCTGAACTGATTCGTTGCAAGGTCCTGGATTCATCTGGCAGGTTGAAGTCGCATGAGCTCATCCTCTCTTACGGGCTGGCTCTTGTAAGGTAGGGTGCTGTGAGAGAGGGGCTGGGGCAGATGGCATTATTCAGCTGTCTAATTTCACTATGCATCTCTGGGTCCAAAGTGTTACACAGCGCGTTGGGGGATTTCTTTCTGGAGTTCCAAGTTTCCTTGCAGCTCTGGATAATCATTTATCTTTCCTGTAACCTGCCTACAGGTTTGTCAACTTGATCACCGAAAGGAAACAGAAAATGGTCAGCATTCCTCTGAGACAATTGGCCAGAGAGGTAAATATTTAATAACAGTTACTTGATAACATGTATATACAGAGTATATGGATTGTCTGTTAACTGCACTGAGTGGAGGAAGTTGGGGGTGGGGTGTCATTCTTTTGTAGTGAAAAAAATGGATATAGGTACCAATTCATTCCATCCGCGGTGTTTTGAAGAGAATTGATGTAACTAGATATAACACTTTGGTTTTTTACAATTGGATTAGGAATAAAAAAAAGCTGGTGATCATGAAGCATTTTGAATCACATGTGATCAAAAATCTTGATTTACAAGTAGTCTTGCATGACATATGGACAACACGTTTTTGTTTCTTAACTCCTGAGATAGGGAAAAAGAGCTAAATCTGTGGTTTATATATTCTGTCTTTCGGCAAGGAAGGTTTTACAAAAAAGCACTTAATCCCATTTGCAGACATTTTCATTTGGCATCCATCGCTTCAGGTGAGCTTGTCCCCTTCTGAGAGGAGGACAGAAGGTGTAATTGTAGTAACAGGACCAATTTGAGCCTTACTGCCAGCTGCGCTGAGTGTCACACCTGGGTCTGAGCAGCAGGTTTTGAAAATGAAGAACTGACAGTATTTGAGACTCTTCTACATATGCAGGCTTGTCTGGGCTCCCCATGTGAGAATGATTAATTGATTTTTATTGTTTTTCCTGTGTGGTTTTTTTTTTTTTTAAGAAAAGGCCAGATTCTTGCCTTTTAAAACTGATCAAGCTTAAAACTTAGAGTTCTCGTATAGCTAAGGTTAGTTGTCCTTAGGAAAGTTGCAAAAAATTGCATGCAACTTAAAGAGTGTGTGTGATTGGAGTACTACACATGATATGGTTTGTATCTTTGGCATGCAAACTGTCATCCAGAATGTTTCTTCTGTTTAAATATAATTCAGCTGCTTCTCAGTATCATTGAATTAGGCCTGTCACCTCTGTCTAAAAAGACACCTGTTGTTGCAAGAACCTAAACTAAAATCCCAGGTTTGTATGGATCCCAGGCCCCAGAAGGAGTGGGTCTCAGCCCACCCTTGGAGTGGGAAGCAGGGGAGCAGTGGTGTGGGAGTGGCCTGGAACAGGCTGTTCTCACCCACGTAGAGGTTCTCTGTGGCCTTGCAGGGCTGCGTACAGTTACGGCGCGATGCAGCGAGAGCCGCTGGGTAATGTCTGTGGCTGTTCTTCTAGGTGGACATCCCCATCTGGGTTGTGGATCTACGCCATGAGCTGACGCATGGGAAGCTGCCGCGGCTGGCTCTGTGCCGCAGGGGTGAGTGACGCCAGCAGGCTGTGTTGGGAGGGCCCATCCTGAGGTGTGCTCAGGGCGGCAGTGCCACCAGAGCCACAGGGCCTGAGGGGAGACCCCTCCTTCCATTTTGGGGCACTGCAGGGCAGGCAGTGGCCTTGTCCTGGCAGGGTGGGTTGCGGTGTGAGATGCCGGGAGAGTTTGCCGCTGAACTGTGGCTGCGTGCTCCAGGCTGTGGTGTGTCACAGGGAGGGCATTCAAAGACTTTCTCCTTGCCCTGAAAAAAAGTACTAGAAACAATAGTTTATCCCCCTTGCTGCTTCACAGGAAGTTCATCTCGGGGAAAGAGGGAAATGCTTTTCCCAATGATTTAGAAATACCTGGGGCTCTTAAAAAAATCCCATTTAGGGAGAAATGCAGCAGGTACTGGAAGCCCAAATGAATGACCAGCTCATGGTGTTTGAAGCTGTTTCTAGGAATTTTGGGGTAAGCACTGAGGAGATGGTTAAATAACCTTTAGCAGGGTCCTTAGATTGAATTGAGTAGTAATGGCAGAAAAGGGTTTTTCTTTCCATTTTATCTAATGCATGCTTAGCATAGTCTCTACACAAACAAATAATGTTACCGTTACAGACACTGTGTTGATTGTGGTGGTGCTAAAGAACTGACTCGTTTTCTCATCAGAATGCAACCGCTGGGACCTAGTTTCTGCTTAAACTTGGCCTAGCTTTACCATGGTACAGCGCTATAGCAACGTCTTGTCTTTTTTGTTACTGAGAAGACAGTGGGTAGATGTCACCAGGCCTGTGTTACCAGGACTGTGGGATTTTTCTTTGTTGTGTTTTCCTCTTGTTTCTAAAACTTTTTATTGCTGGAGTCGTATGTGATTTCAGGGTTTGTGACTTATTATCAGCGTTTCTTTTCACAGTGAAAGTTAGCAATGTGACACCTATATATATATTCTTTGTTTATTTATTTTGTTCACTAACGAAGAAAACCTCCCTGAGAAGAGAATGTTTTCTGTTCTGCCTTAGGTTGTGATGTTGTGCTGGACTGGCTACGAAAGACATATTGGAGCCGTCAACTAGGCAATAATTTGTGTGAAGAAAGTGAGGATGAGGATGAGGAAGAGGAGCAGGAAGGGGTGGAGGCAAATGCAGAGTTGGACAATGATGCATGGGAGATCCAAACCCCACAGCATGAAGCCTGTCAGAAACACAAGGAATTCCATGGTAGGTGTCCCCAGAACAACATCAGATATGAGGATTAGACAGTTCCATGCTAGAGAAAACAGTTTAAAAGTGTTGTCTTCTAGCCCTGACAATGCATAAATATACTCCTCCAGGTCAGATTTTGGGATTCCTCTTTGGGCCTGAAAGATACTGCTATTTTGGGCACTTTGAAAGTGGTCCACAGATTGAGAAAGGACATTTTCTGTGGATGGTAAATTGAAGTTTAGTCTAATAGGAATGCGATGAGTTTGTGAATAGCCGCAGGGCTGTTGCAATAGGGTTGAAATGAAAGTAAAAGGAATACAAATATGCATCAGAACATGAACTGCTTATGCAGACAGTTTCTTCCTGAATTGATCTGTTTAGGGATTTTTCAGTATACTGTCTGTATTTATCCAACTTGCCTGTCTTTGGCCACTGTTAGTGGTAAAGCATTGAACTCCTGGTTCAGTCCCGTTTAATAAAATGTATGTTACTGGAAAAGTCTAGGAGCTGTCGGAGTCTTCACAGTGTTGTCTGTATCAGAATTTATGACTTCATTTGACGGATGTCTTCCTTCTTCCTATCTTCAGCAGAACTAAGCATTTTGTCCATATAAAAAAACTCCCTCGTATAGTTGACCTGTTCCCTGTTTAAATTACATATTTATGTTTATTTCTAGAAAAAGTCAGGGATGTACTGATATCGTACAAGAATGAGCAGTTTCGGGTAAGTGCAGTCTGATGATCGTGTTTTGGTTCTTCTCATTTCCTGCCTGGGGCAATAGATCTTCTCTCCATTCTTGCCCAAACTGAAGAGCTGGTGCCCTTGGCCAGGCCTCCTGTGAAGTACCTGAGCTCTGGCACAACCGGGTTACTGTGCCAGGAGTTTATTTTATATAACTTCACAGATCCCTTTTTTCTTCCCTGTAGCATACTCCTGCTGTTAGAATCTGTCCAGGACCATCAGTGATACGAAGGGATATTTGTACCAGTGGATGTATTTTGATCTCCTGTATGCGTAACATGACTGGCAAAACCTTGTTCTGAGTAGGCAGCCTCATCCCCGCCCCACGTGGGGTTAATGATTCAAATGAATCTGTCTTGGTTTGTGCTGAAGTCAAAGAGAGCAGGGTTTAAAACCAGAATGAGGCTGCCAGGATTGACACACCTTGGTGCTGTTGCCTTTTTAATTCAGGCCTTTTCTAAATATGACATGGATTCTACTCATTTTTGATATAGCCCTAGGAAGGGGAACTTCTGTGAGTCTTCTGAAGTGCTGTTGCTGAAGTACATATGTCACGTGCATCTGCTCTTCCTAGAAATGCCTTTCTGTTTGCCATTGGAGGATATTTTCTGTTAATGCTTGAATTTTTCCTTCACTCAGGTTATGCAGACTGTCCAGTCTGTTTCAAAGTCTCGAGAACTGTGGTCTGATTCCTCTTCAGAAGTGGACTGGATTTTGGCTCAGGTCAAAGACCTGATGCAAGAGAACAGGTACGTCACTGATACGGAACCAAGGTGAAAGGTGCAGTGCAGAGCTGGGCCTTGTAGACCTGTTGCGCTACCTTTTCACTGTGTTGTTCAGCTGATCACAGAGAAAGCAGTTGATTGATTTCCTCAACATCTTTGAGGACTGAGTTCTTAATCTGTGTTAATAAGTAACATATCCTGTGCCACGCGGTCTCCAGCTGTGCTGGCCTCAAGGCATGTTGGCATCTTCAGTGTCTTCAAAAGCTCTCCTAACAACCTTGTGTAGACTTTGGTTTCACAGTAACCATTAGAATTCTTCAAAATTGCAGGGCAATACTTGGCCTCTTCCATACTTTCTTTCTATTTCTACAGGGCTTGTAGGACCCAGTGTGTTGAGACTTTATTATTACTATATAAATTTGCATGAAGATCTTTTCTTACTCTGAGAAATATAATCAGTGTAACTGTAGAGGAGAGAGAGTATCGCATTACAGATACGAGCTACAACTCCTGATGTTTTGAATATAAAAATATATGCCACACAAGCTGCTGATTAGCTTAAGGATTTGTGCCAGAAGAACCACCTGAGGAAGAGATTTGCACCTTGGTGGCCTTGGCCATCAGTTGCGGAGCATGGAGTAATATGCAAGAAGTCATGAAGATTCTGTAGTGAGACTAACTCAAACCAGGACAAGACGTCATCTTATATGAAATGGGTGTTGTGGGAAATGTTCAGGCAAGAGTTGTAATGCATTAATAACAGGTAAAGGGTTGTAGGAAGTCTCTGTATAGGAAAACTGAAGTAGTGAAGATCTTTATGTACTTGGGGTCTTTCTAATGCTGCCTTGTTTTGGCAACTAGTGTCACCTATTAGTTTATGTCCGCGCAAAGCTTAGTTTTCATAACAGTATTGCAAGTATGTGACCAAAACAAATACTTAATTTGGAAAACATTGTGCTTTTGATTTGCTTGCTGTGTGCTAATTCTGCAAAACACTCTTGTCATATCCCACAAAAGTGAGTTAAATCACATTCCAGGAGTTGTTTTGTCATCATGTTTGTATGAACCACCTACTGCATCAGCTCTTGCTGTTTGTCCCATGCACCTGCACTAAGAACATTCAACCCCAAATGTGTGCATTTCTAAAAGAATCATGAATCTACTTTATGTATCAAATTAAATCTTTCCCCAGAACACTCAGACTAAGAATTTAGATGCTATTGACTGTATTTGTGGCTTTTGAGGCAACAGTTTTTCAATGTTATTGTCCTCTTCAAGCTGTGAAATACCATGTGCTGTGGGGCAAAGAGCGGAGCTGGGACATCTTCATTTTTGAACCCCTTGGAACTGATGGCACAGTTGAGACTACAAACACTTGGAATAACCAGGGCTCTATCACGCTAGTTCTTTACTGCTAGCACAACCAAAGCATGCTAACATTGCTTCCTTGAAATAATCTCTATTTTCTATCTTAAGCACATCATACTATATATTTTTCATGGGTAATTCTTGGGAAAACTTTTAGGCTGAATTCAGCATCTTGGCAGTGCCTAGACCATCAGAACAGACAGCGAGTGGGATGGGATTCTGAGACAGGGCCGTCAGTTAAGCCTTCGCTGTTGTGCCCATCTGTGTACTGGCTTTTGTTTTTGATGGTTCCCCTAAGCACAGGTTTCAAAGAAGACAAAACGGAGGATGAAGCTGTTTTTTCTGTCTATAAAAGATGTAATTTTTTTTTTTCTGTCTTGTGGGTTTTGTTTCTGTTGGCTGCCTCATGGTTTCCTGAGTGACTCCTAATGATCAGGCAACTTTAGATAGCTGTGCTGATACACAGGGAAATCCCCTGCTTAACAGCAGCCAAGGATGGGGTACTGTTTCACAACTCATCTTGCAAAACTCACAAAGAGCAAAACCCTTCAGTAGTGAAACCACTGCAGAGAGATTTCGCAATTGCATTTAACTGCCTTGTGTGCTCACTGTTCAGAGAGAAGTTTGGGCAATGTGAATCTTTTTATTTTTCTATATATGTGTATATTATTTCCAGTAAGTACTAGTTCCACAATTCCAGACTTTGGACCAAACTTGTGGAAAGGAACCATGTGTGTTCCTGGATCAGAACAGCTTTGGCAGTGATTTTCCAACCCGTATTCCTCTACTTTACCTCTTTCTCCACTCCTTTTGCTTCTTTAAGCAGTGCAAGCTGTGTGCTGCCATGCTTTCCCTTGTTTAAGCCTTCTTTAGGCCCACTTTCACCATTTTAATCCTGAAGAGTTAAAATATTTACTTGCAAATCAACTTAAGACTTAAAAATACTGAGAATTCACATCTGGAACCTTGCTGGTGTGTCCTTTCTGCAGACCAGCTATTTAAAACAAACAGACAAACTTATAAGCATACAGATGTTGGTTTGGTTTGGTTCACCCCCCCCCCGCCCCCAGCAAGAACGTGTGTGTATTATAGCAAAGGCTGGAACTAGCACTGGAGTGAGATTACTGCTTTCACTACACTTCTAAAAACACCTGACCATGTGTCAGAGTTTTTCTGGGAGGCATGGGAAAGGCAAGGAAACCCACTAATCACTTGTTTCTAGCCATCTTCTTGGAAGCCCACTGGCAGAATTGTGATGACCAGTAAGTCTTGGAGTTTGCTTCATGCAGCCAGGTCTCAAAACTGCACTTGCCTAGTTCTCTTGCCTGGATCCTTAAAGGAGAATCTTGATATCATGCAGTTATTTGTTTTGAAACATGTAGGTGGCTTATTAAAAAAACACTATTCAGGGCTTTGTTTTCTAATGTTTTTAACATTAGAAAGTTGTTTGAATAATAGTTTTGCTTGAGAGAGAAAGTAGTTTTTCAGTTAAGCTGCATTTACTGAAGCTTTTCTCTGTTGATGGACTTGCACTGTGTTGCTCATTTCAGAGTAATAACAGGACAAAGGCCAAGTTGCACCTGAACATATGCTACACTAGCTTCCAGAAAACAAGTGCCCCTATGGACAAATGCTAAATCCCAATACGAGCCAAGCTGAGCTGGCTGAGCATGATAAACAGCCAGACAAATCACAAGTACATTCCTCTTCTGGAGGGGGAGGCAGGGGTGGGTTGGAAGCCTCAGAATGGAGGAGCAAACTAGGAATTGGCACTTACTTCCATATTTTGTCCTTGAGTGCCTGCTTCACCTTATGCTATTTTTATTCCAGCATCCAGATGCAACTTTTAAAAAACACAAGATGTTGCATTTATAATTAAGGGAGGGACTGTGTCTATACCTAGCTTTTTGGAACCACCTACACTTTTTCTTTGAGAGCCCAAAATTATTAAAAATTGTTAATTGAATATGTCAAGTGACCTATGAAAGTGCTTTTTTATTTTAGAATGCCTGTGTAATTCTGAGTAAAGGCTTTCATTTACCCTATCAACATACTCTGTAATTTGGGTTGTGCAGAGGGCAGAAGATAACCTTTAGACCTAAAGCAAAATGCGCTAACTGCAAAGGATCCTCTGCTGTCTGCTTCAGAGAACTGACCCAGTAGACCTTTCTTAGTCAGATGTTCTTCTGCTTAAATGGCTGCCATCTTCATGGAGATGTCCTTAATAGTTGGTGATGCTCAGTCATTGCATGTAGGAATGATGGTAATTATGCTGAAACAGTTTCCAGAGAAAAGTAGGATTGAATATAGGTTTTGTTCTTAGATTACATTCTACCTCCTGCCTTCAGATCTCCCACCACACAATCCACTTATGACAAAGTGGTTTAGTGTTTGTGTGTTGTTTCTGCTCACTGAGATCTTCAGCTGCTGCATGTATTTATAAAAATCCTGCGTTGAATCTAACTCATATCCGGATGTTTAGATTTTGAAGTCATCTCTGTTGGAGAAAACAAATTTTCTCATCGATTCTATACCAAAATGTGCTGTGCTTGACATGGGCGCCACCATTCCAAATCCAATTAGCCGAACAGCAAAAGCATTTGTTTCTGTGGAATATACTCAGTGTTTCAAAATAGCTACCTTGACTTTTATTCCAGTAAGTGTCTATTTTAGTGCTGTATCTCTGCACAGATAGAGAAGCTCTTGGATAGAAGTGTGAACAGAATAATTCAAGAGAATCCCATGGCTGGATATTGGGGAAGCTGTGGGAATTTTACTTCAGTCCCTTTTGCTGTATTTTATTTTCAAGTGTCAGTTCAGCCTACCTGTGTGGGTCTTTTCAGTCTTCCACTTGCATTAAGCCAGCCTAACAGGAGATGAAGTGGTCTTTCTGCTGGACCATTCAGTGCTGTTGGACTAACTTGAATTTCACAGCATAGCTGTAAGGGTAGGAGACGTCCAAAAAAGGGCTGTAGGTGCTGTGGGGAAGAGCCGTTGTGACCCTTCTGCAAACTTACCTGCTGAACATCTGTGTGAACTGCACCTTAAGGTATGCCTTGCCAGCAAGTCAACAGGGTTGGCTTTTCCTCTGAAATTTAAGCTAGCTCTGTGGGTCAGAGGTCCTCAAATCTTAGCTGGTCTGCTGGCAGAAGACTTGGATCATACTGCAAACCGTAGGTATTTCAGTACGATAAATGTTCCTGCACTTGTGAAATACCAAGATATTTACCTCTGCAGCTTGAACAGAAGTGTTTCCTTCAAGGTTCTGCTTCTGTTCCACTTTGCACAGCTGCCTTTTTCCCTCCAGGTCTATTGGAATGTAGCCAGCCCAAAACTGGCATGCATTTTTTTAGCGCCTTACAGCAAGCTACATCACCTCCTCATAGTTCTCAGCATTTGGTTCTCAAACTTGTTTCAGAACTGGTGTAAGTGCTGTTTTGATATGTAAAGAAGTGGCATTAATAAGACTCTGATTACTCTAGGGAGGCAGTGGCTGAAGCTCTTCTCAGTGATGGCTTTCTCATCCCAAAGAAGGATTGTCTGAAGATGCTAAATATCAAGTATGAAGGTTAGTATTTTGGGCACCACGTAAGTAAGAGGCACATAGCTGGTGTAATGTCCAAGTCTGGTATTTTTTTTTTTTTCTTATATTGAAATCTGTAATTCTCGGCATATTTTTCATATATCTGGGTCCTTAAACATCCTTTAACCTGTTCTGACCCCTTTATGGCTATGCTTAACTATTGCTTTTGCATAAATCTCTTACCATGAAGGGATAGCTCTTCAGATAGCTCTGGCCAAAATGTCTGCCAAAGCTGGTATCTCTGCCCTTACCTGCGATAGTTAATTGATTTAATGAACTCCCACTAGTGTCTTTTCTACATTGAAGGTTTGAAGCATATCCAGAACTTTTTTTGAGCCTCGTTGACCAGTTGCATCTTAGTTCCATGCTGCTGCCCATATGTGTGGAGTTGCATGAATTTTCTGCAAGAGAATTAAGTACCTAGAAGCAATGAAAATTAATAATTTGTCTATTTTGCTGGAACCTCTTGGAAACACCCAGCCGAAGAGCTTTCCAAGAAGGATTCTCAAATTTCTTCAATTATACTAGAGTAATAAAAATTTAGGAGCTTTGTGATTCTGTGTTGCTTTGCTCAATGTGCCTTCTCTTTGCTGTATATTTTTAGACAGAATAGCTCTTCATTATATGTGAAATATGATGAAAATGCAAAGAGATTAGCAAACCAGGGAGATTTTCCTGTGGTTTGTCTTGTGATCAGGCATTTTATTTCCTGCTTTCATTGAGATGTTGTGTTAATTATCAGTTTGCTGCTTATTTTGCTTTAATAGCATAAGAAAATAGTAGTTCCAGGTTCAGCAAGGATGCCAGAAAATACCCTGGAACCACTGATCTCAGCGCAAACTAGTTTGGAACGAGTGTCACACCTCTGGTTCACAAAAAATTACAGAAAAGCAATTTTCAGCTTTTTGTTTTGTTTTATCTTCTTTATCACAGCAGGTAAAGAGGTATGGCAGTTCAAAATTCCTCAGACATTTTACTGCTTTTGGCAGCCTTTGCTGACAGGCCTCCTTTCCCGAAGCTTTACACAAATCCTGATAGAGAAAATGTTTATGGAGTTGAAGGAATGTTCTGACTCTTCAGAACTCCGGGCTCAGTTCTTGATCAACTGGATTTCTGAGATCCTCACGACCTTCAGAAAAGAATCCCCAGTTTTCATTTAAGGTATTTTTTTGCTTTTGGGGGGTGAGAAGTAATTTGT